>BGPR01011953.1:0-46685 GCA_013235015.1 Araneus ventricosus
GGTATTCACAAATATAATTTTATAAATCAATTAAAAATTCATTAATAGTGAAAATTTCCTTTTTGAGAAATCAAGCTTTTGCGTGTATTTTTATTCGTGTTTTTCTCCCGCTTTCAATACTCGGTATTCAAAGTGAAATAAGTGTATTTAATGTCACTGTTAATTTTGCATCTTTTCAAGAAACCTCATTAAAGCAAGTGTTTCTCAAACAGGATGCAAACATTCAATGACTGAATTTTTAAAAATCCTTTATGGCAAAAAAGTAACAGGATTCGTGAAGTATTGAATAGATCAAACACAGTTATTTTTCATGTGTACTTACCAATTAAAACTTTAAAAAACACTTAGACAAATATCTTTATAATTAAAAACAATTTTTTTCTGATATAGTGCAGAAAATAAATAGGTTTTTAATAAAAATTCTGCAAAAGATATTTGAAGCGTGGCTATTTAATAAGGATAAAATTTATCCTGTTTTAGGTCCATTTTAATGAAAGTCTTTCCTCAAACTCCTTTTTGAGGAAATAAAGTTGTCATTTTCGTGAATGGACCCATTTAATTTTTTTCAGAAGTGAATAGAATTTTCCTTCACTGATAGTTATGAAAATATGTATTGCATATATTTCGTAGTTTGAACGCGTAGATTGGTATCATGATCACTGTTAAGAGTTGTGTTATGCAACAAGAATATATGAACAAAAAAAATTTGTTGCTTCATACACTTCAAAACTTTTTATTGTGAAATATATTGAAAGCAAATAAAATTGTTTTTATATTTGAATTTGTTACAAAATTTTGCATCATTCATTATCATGTTCATATGGGTTGTAAATATTTTGTACAGTGCCAAATGTAAAATAAACTGTTGATTACTGAATCGCATTGATTATTTGATTTGAATTCATTACAAAAGATAATGTTTTTCACAGGAATTCTGACGTTCATTATTTCAACAACTTCGTTATTCAGCAAATAATGCAAAACTAGCTGATAACCCGGCGTTGCTCGGGATCCATATTTTTTTCAGATGCTGGTTTATTTTTTCTACAATTACTGTCACTAACTTTCCCCATAAACTTAAATCTCCTTTGAATTCTATATTGTTGAATTAAAGATTTCAAATCTAGCCTTTTTACTACTTTAAAACAGCATGGTTTGAATGAAAAAGCGAAAAGTTTCGAAAAAGAAAATTTATTCTAAACTTTTAAATATTAAACCGTATAATAATTAATACAATTTTAAAATGAACAATTATACTTCTGATGTTTATAAATTAAAACACGGTAGCATATAATAGTAATATTTTGTTTTGCAAAAGAAAAAATAAAACGAAATAAAAAAAACTTGAACGATAAAAATACAACAAACTAATAAATTAAACACCAGAAACATCTTTTCTTCTTGGTGGATTTATACTAATGAAGGGAAAAAATACGGTTCAAAAAGAATAAATAAAAAAAGCAAGAACTGATAAATTAAACACCGCAAATATAAATTTTCTTCTTGCGCGTATTTGAATAATATTGAAGAAAGAAAATAGACAAAAAATGCCCCAATTTATCATTCATTTTTGGCGTTTTCATTTAATATCTTTTCAACTAATCGTAATTTGGGAATTTAAATGCTCAAAATGGATTCCTTGGATTATTTCCCATCTTTTGGTACTTTCTGCGTTTAGCGGTTCGTGAGAAGATAGCCTCACATAGATACATTTGCCTACTTTCGATGTTTAATAGTGTAAATATTTTCATTCAGAACATGACAACACAAATTCAATTTTGTGGAAATATCAAGTCATTAATTATAATACAAAACGAACTTTATTTACGTTATTCAAATAAGAACTCAAGCAAGGAGCGTTTTCTTATTTTTTTCTGACCATTATTGGGACATTTCTCATTATTTGTAAACAATTGGTTACTGGCCCTATGAGAAATCTGACCCTGCATACAAAATTGCAGATGTCGCTAAATATAGAAAAAGACGGTGATATTCCTGTGGTAAATTAATATTTCTAGAAATCATATTGGTATAGCATGGGACTCTTCAAATATTGTTGACGAACCAGTCAATGAAATATTGGTAAAAACGATCTCAATTCGAAGTCGACTTTAAATAATTCAGTTGAAAGATTAATTATTGCTTCTGCACCTAGGAATGCTTTGATATTCTCTTTGATCTTTTATGTTAATGTTGTAAAAATTTTACTGTGTTTATATAATATCAGTAAAACAGGTCCGTTCAAGATCAATGTTTCAAAACTTTTAAAAAAAGTCCCTTTTCGATCCATATGTACTCGTATTACATGAAAAGTAGTAACAGAAGAAAAATTAAAATGACATAGCGTCAGTCAAGAAAGGGTGATCAATTAATTTAGCAGGAACAACAATTTATGAACTTTATCATTCATGAAAAATAGATGCAAATAAAGTTTGCCAAATTTCCCAACCATAATATAGCAGAATACAATCGTAATTAAAACAAGAATGTCTTTTCTGCTCAATAAAAAAGAAATCACAAAATATTTCATAAACATTGCATACATTTACAACAAACTCAAACATAAATGCCATATTCGTTCAAAAAATAAGTTAAAGGAGTATTGGTTCAAAATTCAAGTCCAGAAATTTATGATTTCTTTAAAGATACAGGATATCCAAGAAATATCTTTATTATTCTAACATTAATAACAAAAATGTGATATGAAATGCAAATAACGTTAAAAGAATGAAAAAATATAACGAGGCTTTTTTTTCTACAATCCCTTGAATGCAGCTTTCCTTCAGCTCCTTTATAAAACACCCTCCCGAAATAAAACATTTAGTTGTAGATGTTCCAATTATGGAATAACATACAACTGAAGATGATCGAGGTACATACAACCTTGAATTTTCTACTCCAAAAAGGAGAATAGATCTCGATTACAGGGTTGTGTCAATGACCACACCAAGCATTAAGTTTAGGGTTGTCTCTCGTTCAGGTTCGATTGAAAACTTTGAATTCAGAATCCCCTATCCTAATGGACGAGTTCTGTTTGTTTTCTTTGCATTAAAGTAGGACTTCCACCATAATCACCGACTTCTGGTGTTAATGGTAAGTCGATGGAATCTTCAAAATTTCAACACTCTATTTGAAGATATTAATTAATGCTTGAAGTAGTTTTCTAATGTTATGATTTAAGGATACTTTGAAAATATTAAATTTCACGTTCTTTTTGTTGTAGCTCTAAATGCTAACTTAAAATAGGAACCTCATTTTGTGAAAAGGCTGCTATAATTGTTCATTATCGCTTTTTTGGCGACTTCTAAGGCGTGTTTTGTGGTTGAATTTTTAACCATATGATTTAGATAATAACTGTCGGTTAAATTTTTAACCATACGATTTAGCTACAATCGTTCCATTTGGAGTTGAACCGTTTTAAGATATTTTTTTAACCGATTTATAAAAAGTTACACAACTCAAAAGAACACAAAGTCAAAGCTTTGTGTTAAAGAAAGAATTACCGATTCAAAACTCGACGCGTGATACAGTATCCAAATAGTTTTGGCGGTGCTTAAATCGGAGGTTACCGGAGAACGGTCTGTGAATCAAAATAGGCAACAGAAAACTCGTTCCTTAGACACATGGAAGGACTCAATAGAACAATATTGAAGATAATCTTTAAAGCAATAGCAGATCCGCTGTTCTTTTGCCACCAGCTGCATTTCATTTCACTTTTGTTTTTGTTATTAAGTTTAGAATAATAAACATATTTCTCGGAAACCCTGTAACATTTAACGACAGGGGTTCCCCAAATCTCGCTGCTGTCTCTTTATAGCCACAACTTTTTTTAAATTGCAGTTTTAAAGATCTGAATGTATCATTGCTACAAAGTTGACAGCGAGGAAACAAAAAATTCTATTTTCCAAAATGCATAGTACTATAAATTTTCCAAATAGTTTTTTAAAACAGCACTTTTATTGTAGATAAAATTAATAAAAAGCGTGTTTTTTAAAAACTATTTTAAACCAACTGACTCTTCATTCAGAAACTTGCGTATAACGATACTGTCTACAACGATAAACCGGCTATAACGATATCTCCTTTGGTTCCCGGTAAATTCTTATTCACTCCCAATATATTTTCAACCTGCCTACAACGATGATAACTTTATAGATTCACCTGTCCATAACGATAATTTTACCTCTTTAGAAAGCTGATACAGTAAATCCGATTTTTTTTTCTTTGATAACGACACCAGTCAGAATGTGAGATAAAGGGCAATCGAGACGAAACTAGAAACCAGACCTATTGTACAGGGGATCTCACGGGAGGGGTAACGATTTGAAATGTGCAAGATGTTTGCCTCTGACTCTGATGGGCAGAAACTTGTTCATTCATTAGCACTTGGATTGACAATTGTTCCTTGAAATTCTCTCTTGATGTGTTAAAACTTTGAATTTAGGATGATATGGGTGAAACATTGACATTTGAAAAACTACAACTTATTTCGAAAATCCATGAAAGACTAAAGAAATGGGAAAAAATAAACTAAAGAAATGGGCTAAAATAGGATTTTTCATTTGATGATAGTGCATTTGAAAAATAAAAGAAAAGTCATTAAAGATACTAAAGGAAAAGTAAACAGATGGTAAACGATTTAAGGTGCCATCGTATTGGTGCTGACAACGTTTCAACTAAAATTTTTCACTGTTAAGTTTTCAAAAAGTTTTAAATATAAAATTTAATATCAGTATATAAATTGTATATCTTTTATGTTCATAAAAATACAATTTTTATATCGGCGATTCATTGTAGAATGAATCAATAAGCACAGTAAATATGTTATTTTATTAAATACAAATTTTTTACATGCATAAACATTGATGCACAAATCACTCAAATTGTCTATAACGATAATCTGTCTATAACAATATAATATAGGTCCCACACAATATCGTTGAATTGGGTGCACCTTATAACTGCCATAACACGGGTTACCAAATGTCTCACTATTGTCTCTTTTTAAAAGCAACAACTGTTTTTAGAATTGTAGATTTTAAAGAATAGATTAGCAATTTTTTATTTTAGCATCGGTTTTCTTAAAGCCCCAACTTATTACATCCTGAACTCAATTTATTGAATTAAGTTTATCTAGTATATATATATAAAATAATTTCGTGGTTGGAGTCAGTAAAAAAGCCGAGGTTATATTCCTAATTTTCTATTATTATTGGAGGAAGGTGACGGAATGTACGTACATCTTGGTTTAGAAGTTCCAAGTCAAAGAGCGAAAATCCCTGCATTTCTCAGATAGAGACTATAGACACGTGTTCAAAGTGAAGGGAATAATATTTTTAGTAAATTACGGAAGTGTTTTTTGGGGAAAAGTATGGCGACAATAAGATTTTGTGTAGACGCGTGGAGTAATTAAGATATTCTTTTATTAATAAAGCAACGCAAAACGCGAGATTTAATATACCTCAGCGCGGGAAATAAAGCAAAACTGGAGTTTAAAGAAAGCGATTTTGGAATACATTAATATAATACTAGATTCTAAATATATATATTAAATTTAAAGTAAAATTATAGAGATTACGTATATATATAATAGCATCACAGTTTAATAAGAATTAAACATTTATAAATCAGACAAAACTGCGTGGCATTCATATCATTATCATTGAAAATATTCTCTTATTTCAAACTAGCAGTACGCACGGCGTTGCCCGTGGAGATGGGGACTTCAACAAAATGAAAAAAAAAAAAAAAAACATACCAAAGGCATGAAAAGTTTGAAAACAAAGATACACATTATTGATTTCCCCTTATTTTTTCAAGGATAATAAAAAAATTGCAACGTGAAAGTATTATATGTAAGTAAAGGTATGCAGATGAATAAATACGTTAAGTTACATAAAATAATAATCAGTCATTCAATTCAAGGTTATGAGCGTACCTCCCCTTCAACCAATCACATAGTATCCGTTCTGAAGAGTACCGCGCGAGGAACTCTACTCCCATAAAAATAACTCTCAACTGCCCAGAAAAATTAAATTTAAAAAAAGCGAAAAGATATTTTTTAACCCGTTGTTGTTTAAAATCCATTGAACCGTTCTAGTTATAAGCTGAAAAATTGAAAATAATGGTGTTATTAAGAAGTCGGATGCAACAAATTTAAAAACAAAACTAACATTTAGATGCAAACTGACTATTTTTTGAAATTCTCAAAATTCAGTAAGAAATTACGTTAGAAGCTCAAAACTAACTTCATTAGAACGGAAATCGCGTGTTCTTTCGATGGTTCTCGCTCCTATTTTCGTACAGTTAGCCAAAGAAATCATGCTACTGAAATTAGTTCGAAAAATCACCAAAAACAACTTTAAAAACATTAAATAAAAATTTTCTAGATTAAAATTTTAAAATTCCAAGCTTCAGAGATGCATTGAGTCACCATTGCGACTGCCTGTGGTACCAAATTTCATGGCACCATTAGACCGATAAATTCGTCTGGACATCATGAACACATACACACAAACGTGCAGCTTTTATAGAATAGATGCGTAAAGAAATATTTTACTTGATAATCATTTCGAATCTATTCATTAGTTTTTTTTTTAAATATGTTCATTTTGTAATTAATTGAAATTTTAATTAAACCATCCTTTCTTCGCGCCATTTTTCTCATCTACCTTCACGATCAGGTAAATTTTGAAAAATTGTAAACCTTGATCGCGGATTACAGCTACTTTTGAAGTACAGAATTTGTTCAGTATATAATTACAAAAATTGAGAATCTATTTCACAACTGCTTTTGAATAATATCGAAAGATTATTTTTTACTTTATTATAATTGATAAAAAACCTTTTCGGTCCCTAATTTCTTTGAGAAGTTATTGGCTAAAAAGTGGATAAAAATAAACTTTAGTTAATTTTAAATAATTAATATTTTAACTAAAACCTGGAAAAAAACAAAGGCCTTGATACAACACTATGTTTGCATCTAAAGTATACCTGTGGCGGTTCAAGATTCTAACCATCTATACTTATAAAAGGAAATGTGCGTGTAAATGTAAATATGTGAGGTGCGATGTCCGAAGACAGAAACTATCGCGCCAGCTGAAACTTGGCACCGGTAGTCGTAATGATGACTCAATGCACCTTAAGCCCGAATTTTAAATTTAATCTGAAAATTTTTTTATTTAATGTTTTGCGCTGTTTCAGGTCATTTTCAGTATATATTTCCTCATTACATCGTTTCCTGTAATCGTAAGGAAGAAAATAGATACACAGTAGGAAGAACCAAACAGTTTCGTTCTAAAATGAAGTCTGTTCAGAACGTCTAACGTTATTTGCTAAATTTTGAAATTTTTTTAAAGAAATAATCAGTTTTCTATAAATTTTCATTTTCAATTCTTATGTTCCTTGCATTCGACTTTCTAATAACGCTTTCATTTTTTCATTTTTTGGTAATAACTGGAACATCTCTCCTGATTTGAAACAAGAACGGTTAAAATATCTTTTGTTGGTTGGTTTTGTAATTTTTTTCCTTGTTGGAATGGAGAATTTTTGAAAGAACTATAGAAAATTGGCTAGTTGTCTACAACGCCGTGCACTGTCTGGAGGGAAAAAAATTAGCACAGACAAAGATCGCAAAAGTTTTAAAAGGGTATCAGCTTTATTCATTGAAAAGCATCACTGTGAGCTTTTCTTTTTTGTTTCGTTCATTCATGATACCGGGAAATGCCGTGCATTATTGCTAGTCTATTCTGTCTTTTTTTAATTAAGCATTACCTACATGCATAATTCAGCTTAGATAAATAATTCGATCAAGACGTCAAAGTATTTCGTCAAGATAACAAATAAAGTGCGGTTATCACAATTTTTATGATAAATGTTTAATTTTAAAATTGAATTATTGAATTACATACATGTAATATTATACTAGCGTACTATCTTAATTTTTTAAATTAATGCTTCAAAATGATTTCCATTCTTAGCATTATATTGCAATAATCAAAGTTGTTTATTAAAATTTTGGATTAGGCGTCTTTCATTTATGCGTCCGTTTTTACGTCAGTCCCTTGAAAGACATTATGGTGATAACTTCAGTAATAAGCGTTCCCCATCTCTTGGTGATATTTTCGAGTTTGTTTACCGAGATAAAAGAACGGGGCACTCAGATTCACGACATAAAGATTGATAAAATCTTCTTTATCCGGTAAAGTTTATGCTCTTCTCCACCACTCTTAGCAGTCGTGCTAATTGTTTTGTATTTCTTCCGTTCTTTTAGTCTTCATTTATGTAATGTTGTCCTATTAAGTTTGTTGAGTTTGTTGTTGAGTGTTGATTCATATTTGTTGCGAAAATCCGTCCGATTGGTCGAGGCTGAAGAGCAACAGATGAACGACGTTCCGTTTCTGGAACGTTGACAGATGTTCTGAAGCGCGACATGATCACAAAACACAGCGCGCACAAATTAGCAACACAAACGAAACAGCAAATCACCAACAATAACAGCACTAGCAAGAACAAAGCGCTCAGCGTCTAAAAGCTGAGCAGCTAATACGAACAAAACTTCCAAAAGATTTTTCTCACTCTAAGAAGACGTTCACTTACGTCCACAAACGTTCAATAACTGCGGGTTTTATAGTCTTCCCGACAGGACATGACGTCACATGGAATCATCTCCCTACTTTCTGTTTGTCTTCGCTTCTAAATTCAGATGGCAGAGAAAATTCTAATATTTTTGTGGACCTTCATTTGTCCTTAAATTTGTCTTCAGGTCGTTGTCGTTGACTTCCATTCAATGGCATCCCATAGAATCATGAATGTCTCACCAGCCTTAAAGACTATGCTGGAAAGATACATGGCAGGTCCGCAACAATATCATAGTACCCTTTCCTGCCACTGACGCCTCATATAACTTGTAATTATTTCACTTTTTTTAAAAAACGCATTACTGATGCGTTGTGAGTTTGCTACTTTTCGCTTGAAAAGTTGAATCAGGTTCGAAACTAAGAAAAACTAATATCTGAGTTTTCAGATATTTTGATTGTAGGCTTAATTTGTCGTCCAGTTAAAGTGGTTCGTTTTCGCAAATGAAAAACTACAATAAAATTACAATTCGAATATTGAATGAGTATTACTTCTTTTTATTGAGGCCAAAAATTCATCAATATATATTTTTTTTATTTGAACAAACTCATCCAGCGAAATAATTCAAATAACTGATTACGACTTCAGTAATCAGTTTTCAGTAGAAATTTTCAACCAGAAAAATCTACCCGTTTCCAGAAACGTTCCTAACGAAACATTTTCAACCTTTCCTCTTCATAAACTATTTCCATAAATCCTTCGATTTCTCTTTTTAAAATATGTACAATATTGTCTCTAGAGTATATTTCTTTCATCTATTTTATCGAATACTGGCCAAATTACCCGGCGTTGCCCGGTCTTTTCAGAGTCCGAATCTTGTGGGGGAGACATTAAAATGAACAATAATTTAACGTATAATAACAATGTTTATTAATATTACTTTATTGGGGAATATTTCTCAAATTGAATGAATAATTCATAAATTAATAGTGCACAATTCTTCTTTCAATTCCAGAATATATCACCGTATACTGTACTACATATATTTCTTACATTTTAAGTCCATTTTTTGGGGCATCTTATTATTTTTAGAAGCCTTAAATAAAATTTTTTCAAAACTAATATTATGCCCATTTGTTACAGGTTTTTCAATGACTCACCTCCACCGTCAACAACAGCTTGATATAGGGCCATTTCTCATTAGAGTATTTTTTTTTATTTACTATCTCTTTTTTGTTGAACAGTAAGAAGTTTCTTTTTTCTCTATTGAAATTTCAGTTATTCAATATTCGTCAACTAATGAAACATGTGTCATCAAAGTTGCCATTCCAAATTAACATTACCAAATGCATTGTCGTCGGTTATCATCTGTGTGTGTAGAAGCTTTAACTATGCAAATTTTTTAGTTCGACATGTTGAAACATGATTCCTTTCATTTCAAATCTGATCCATTAATTACGTATATTTAGGCTACATTGCCCCATCTACCCTGAGGAACTGTTTTCATATGCTCTACAACGTCAAGTCTGCTAATGAGGAACATGTATAAAATGTTTCATCAAAATCGCCACATTTTGAAATCGCTCAAATTTCATGTTAATAGGCCCATTTGTTAAATGTATTTAAACGACTTTTCCTCCTCTACCCTCACACATGGGGTTAGCGTTTACTTCCCCTACAGTATTTTTAGTTGGCCAATGAGAAGCATATGGCATAATTTTATCAAAATCGCCCAAATCATATAATTCTATCGGTCTATTCGTTAATCGGTCTATTTTCTAAATATGTTTAAATGGCTTTGCCCTATCAGGGATTGGGTTAGCTTTTATTTATCCCTACAGTATTATTTGTTATCTTATGAAAAACATGTGTATGAAATTTCACCAGAGACTTATATTTTACATATATTAAGCGACTTCTCCACCCTACCCTGAGAAATGGCGTATCTGCATAAAGGGCAAATACCGAAATTGCGCCCCTTCCCCTATATTTCTTTTGAAATGTGTAATTTTTTAATGCTTAGGAAACTGCGTCCCTTCCTCCATATTTCTTTTAAAATATGATCATTTTTTTATGCTTAGAAAACTTTATGCCTATCAGTTCAAACATTAAAAGTGAAAATAAACCGACGAAGATGACACTTGAGCTGGCACCCCCTTTCCAAACTTCCGCACCACACCAACGGGAGGACGTTTGACCCCTATATATGATTTAACATGCAACAGGTCCATATACGACGAATTAGCGAACTCAGCTTTCGAACCTAGAACCCGCCGGCTCCGAGGCCGACACCTTACTACAAGGCCACCGCGGCCTCCCAACGTTATTAGGAAGGGGATATGTTGAAGAAATATGTTTAGAGAGAAAATAGTTATAAAATCAATCCATTTAGATTGTTTTATTCATTGAAATATAACTCGGGTGTAGTTTGATTAACAAGTATTAACTTTTTAAAGACATTAATGTTTGTTTGCTATTCTTCGCTGTCTCAAACGAGTAGTTATTACATATTTCACTCCATTAAACTTGATTCGCGTGTATTTGCTATTGCGCACATTTCTGTTGCGTTTTATTACACAGATTTTTAATACTGCTCTACGTTATTATTTGTTAAAACTTCCAAAGAAATTATCTTATTACTCTCCAGCATATTTAGAAGTATTAATAAAACCGCTTTGATGATAAATGACATAATAAAGGAAATTACAAAAATTAATTTTTTCCATGTTCATTGTACAAGATAAAAAAAATTAATTAATTTTACAATATCAACTAACACTGCATGTACTCCGTTTCAAGTTTCGCATTCACAGAAAATAGTGAAAATGTGCACAGCAATCAATCACAGTCATAACCAGCGGGAGTGGCCTCCCCTAAACTTTCTCGTATACTTTTCAAACATTTGTCATTTCCCTCCCCCCTTGCATTGATAAAAAGTTCGAACAAACTGTTCGAACAACCCAGAATGCAATGACTATCAGAAGGTTTTTCATTGTTGATTATAGTGATAGTAAAGTATTGAGGTGAAGAATCATATTCAAAAAGATACGTATGTATTAAAACTTCGCAATATTTATTTTTTTTTATCAAACTCTAGCAATGCGAGTTCCGCGTGCAGAGAAGAAAACAGAATAGCTTGCGCATGCACAGAGATTGCTTTCAATACGCAAGTAAAGCGAGACGCCCTAAATGTTTGCTTCCTTACAAAATCTCGCCGCCAGAATTGGTTTTTGGCAAACTGCCAAGTTTCGGAGTATCCCTTCTTTGCACAGGCATTTAAGCATGCGCATGGAATTGAACAAGTATGCTATCAGACCGGCAGACAATCAGCCCTTTGACGGATTTGGCCCAAAGTTTTATACGAACCTATATTCATGACGATAAAACTGTGTACCAAATTTTATACATCTGGCTTTTCAAGTTTTTGAGTATAGCGTTCACATGACCTCGAACATACAGACAGACAGACAGACTTCCCGTTGACGGATTTTGTCCAAAAGTTGATAGAAACCTACAAATTATGTTTAAAGACCACATACCAAATTTCATCCCCATAGCTCTAATAGTTTTCGACTTATCGTGTTCACAGACAGACAGACATAATTCCAAAATTGTGTTTTTCGGACTCAGGGAGGTGTAAAACGTGGAGATTCGTCAAAATCTCGAGTTCGAATTTTTTGACGATTACAATACTTTCTCTTTGTATACTTCGAGTACGAGAAAGTAAAAAGCCAAACCAGATTTTTTAAAAAAACGTTTATCTAGTACCACAGTTAACAAACAAAGCAAATTCATTTTACATTATCCATCACTACTTCTTGAGCTTGGTTTCAGATTTCTAAATGGACTGATATAACAATAAACTCATATATATGGATGCAACACACAGTCATAAAAATCCGATCTTTTCTTAAAGAATTCGTCCATTTCTGAAAGTAGACCTTCATTACATAGTGCTCTGTGATTTGTCTCACGTATAACTCTCTTAAAATGGGCCCTATCTACAAAAGTATTACATATTTCTACTATTTCCAGTTGAGGGGTGTTTAGAAGAAACTGTCTGAAGCCATGTTCTGTCAAACGCCAATATTCCAAATAAGCCACTTTCGAGTTTGAAAGAGAATTCCTCCTTAGAAAATTAATAAAGGTTTGTTTATCGAAGAATAAAGGGTCTATTAAAAACAATTCAGTCAACTGGTTGCAGTCGGAGAGAATGAAGAAACTGTCGGTACAGCCAAGTGTTCAGCGTTTCAGATTTGGAAGTCTAACAACAGGATGAGCCAAATCGCTGAAGTTATCTCCATCGAAATCATTTAAGCAATTTTCATCAATCCTGAGTGATTCGAAGTTATCACAGTTCTGCAACAGTAAACTAATTTCCATTAGGCTATTAGTGCGAAGGGATAGATGCTTTAGTTGAGGCCCAAATACTTGTAATTCATCATTGAACGCTATGCCGCTTATATTGCCATTACTAATATAATGCCCATATCTGTCTCTCGGTAACGCTCTGACGTCACCAACAATAAAACTCGCGACATAGCACTGCGAGACGAACAGCATTATTTCATTGTTAGAGAACCTGAATTTCAGTCATTTTAAATTTAAAAGAGTAATTGTCTTTCTAATTTCAAATGTAATAGTGAGATAAAATTTGCTATCGCGCGACTGATACAAAATTTATCGCTATGATAAATAGTTCTCGAGAAATTTTCAATTATATTAATGATATAATTCAAATTAATTTCCGTTTTTTAATAGAAAGTGGTAAATCACTTCAATGGTATATCATGCGCGTGAAATAGTTTGGACGCCACGATGCATCTGATTACTTATTGCAATAGTGATGATATAATTTGATAATAATTTTTGGCAACGTTTGACAAGCAGAGAATTTCATGGTTATTGAACTATAATAAAATTGTTAAACAACGAAAAATACTTCACACGGAATGATGTTTACCAAAAGGTTTTTGAATAAAGAATTATGTAAATAAAAAAAATATTTCCTGTCATAAAACATGTTTTTTTTTTCAATCAATGTTAAACATTTCTCCCGCATATATATCTATTTAAGCACGTCAAATTTCACGGGAAATCTCTCGAATGAAGAGGCAATTTGCATCCGTCATGGCATGACGGGTGATTTTCTAGTTAGAAGTAATATTCAAACAGACTAGTATTCAGAGATTTTTTAAACTGGAGACACTTCTTAAACAACTCACGTCTATGTCTAGTTCTTCAATCTTAGGATAGTGCAGTACTGCTTCTCTAACTCGGTGGATGCCTTGATTCCCATCTCTCCAGTAACAGTGCCGTAATTTCAGTGCAGAAGGCGAGATTCCCATTCTAGGAAGACGTAATAAAGCCTCTGATGAGTCAATACATCAAAAGAAGTAAGCGCAGGGCAGTGCCGGAGTATAGTCGCAACATCTTCTTAGAGTATTCGCTCACATTCATGAATCTCACAAACGGTGAAGAACTCCAAGTATTCATGCGTTTGAAAATGGTTTTTCGCTTTAGAAAGGAATTCATACCAATGCCGCTGAGGCTCAAAATACAATCTCAATCTTCGTAGCTCTCGGCAGTTTCTTAAGGCTTTCAAATCGAAGCTAAAGCAGCAGTGCAAGTCTCTCAGATTAGGAGAGTTTGTGAGCAAATTCCCGAGGGCTGCCGATACTTCAGATCTGAGAGTGGCCAGAAAAACTTCAGATCTCGTTCTTGCCCCCGATGTTTCAGATATCTGCCAGGAATGGGAATAAATGTAAACTGTCACATGCAATATTTCATGATTCCGGGAACCCGATTTGAAGAAAGAAGAACTAATATTCTGCAATTGGTCGACATTCACACCCATTACAGAAATTTTAAGCGCTCGAAGCTTCCAACTTGTCAGCAATTGCTGAAATCTTCAGCTCTCAACCCATACGCACCTTCGAGATCCAAAGCTGTAGACATAAGATCATTTACTATCTTGGCAGTGGCGGATTTTAACGATATGAGACCCTAGGCGCAAAATTATTTTGAGGCCCCCTCCTAAAAAAATTCTATTGATGATACAAATGTGTAACTTAAAATAACTTACTTATGCTTTTAATTCTAGGTCTATGTTTATCTTCGTCATTCAATTTGAAGCTAATTCTTGTATTGTTATTTATCTGATTTCTAACTTTTATTTTCTCTCATGTTTACAAAGAATATACACTATGTGATCAAAAGTATCCGGACTCTTTCGGATTTTCACATTTTTTAGAATTTCTCCGGAAAGGCTAAACCGACTGTCCTTGAACTTCTATGTAAAGAATAGACTTTAGCTCACATTTTACAGTGAAGATTCGGTCACGAGGGCAATTAGGGAGGCAACGAAAAAGGGGATGAAGGCGAAAATGGTGTTTGACACACCCTGTTCCACAGAAAGCTGACAACGCGATGTAACTTTCATGAATGGTTATGTTTGATATGCGTAATATTTACATGCATTTTCGTAAACATAGCACGAATATTCCTGAAGATATAAAGGTTTTCTTTAAAAAATTCCGAATTTTCCCGCTTGTTTTATGCTTTTAACATGCAGAGTTTTCCACCAAATTTTACGAAAATTACAGAAAAAGTGACAATATGTTAGAGAAGCATTGCGTAAAAATTTGGAATAAATACTTTTAATATTAGAGAAAATATGAGCATTTGTAGTAAATAAATTTTTACTGCGCATGTGCGAAATATAGCGTAATTTTTCTTTCACAGCTTGAAAATCAGATATGTAGAACAACTTATATGAAAATTCCATTCGAATACCATTAAGATTTAGAAAGATATCGGCAGTGGAGTGAACAGAATTTCTGATTCTTTCTAAAAGAAGCAAAATTATGAGCGTTTATCCACAAACTAATATTTTTTTAAACTTGAATCTTCAGATAAAAATCGTCGAACTGCAATTTAAATTATGAATTTTATTTATAAGTATTCCTGGGTATTCAGCACATTCAATCTTTGTAAAATTCTATAAAATAATTCGGAAATTCAAGTTTAAAAAATATTAGCTTGTGGATACAACCTCATCATTTTGTTTCTTTTAGAAAGAAGCAGAAATTCTGTTGACTGCAATGCCGATATCTTCTAAATATTAATGGTATCGCACTGGAATTTTTATATAAGTTGTCCTACATATCTGCCTTTGAACCTCTGAAAGAAACATATATATCTTGCACATGCGCAGTAAAAAATTATTTACTACAAATACTCATATTTTCTTTCATATTCAAATTATTTATCCCGAAATTTTACGCAATGCTTCTCTAACATATTGTCACTTTTTCTGTAAGTTTTGTATAATCTGGTGGAAAAACTCTGCATTTTATAAGCAAAATATAGGCGGGAAAATTTGGGATTTTTTAAGAAAACCATTATATCTTCCAGAATGTCTGTGCTGTGTTTACGAAAATGCATGTAAACATTATGCACATACATAACCATTGATGAAAGTTACATCGCGTCATTAGCTTTCTGTGAAACAGGATATGTCAAACTCCATTTTCGCCTTCACCCTTTTTTGGTGTCCCTAATTGCTCTCGTGACAGAATCTTTACTGTAAAATGTGAGTTAGAGTATTCTTTACATGGTAGAAGTTACAGGGCAGTCGGTTTAGCCTTCCGGTTCCGGAGAAATTCTAAAAAATATGAATATCCTGAAGTGTCCGGGTACTTTTGATCAGATAGTGTACTTTAGCCTTGTTAAAGTCTATATGCTATGTCATTTTTCATAACATTATATGTATACTATATCAAATAGATAAAGAAATTAAAGTTCCTTTGCTTCCCTTTATCTTTTTCAATTTACTTCAAACAGAGATATTTTTCGTTTGATAATATAAAATAATTGAATAGTAATGATTTCTTTCGGTTTTTGCATCTATCTAGATGAGATGGACATAACAGTGTCCAAGCATTCAAATTTTATATTAAATAGGAAAAAGATTTCAAAATTATTTTTAATAAACATTTTTTTTCTTTACTTACGTTTAATAAAGGAAACTTATTCAGTTAAAAAGGAGAAATGAGCTCATAAATCACCAACTTATATTTATAAACTATAATGAATTTTACCATAAACTGAGAACAACTTTACATTTCTTCTATTTCTTACATTTCTCTTATCAACTCTGTCGTAAAGGACAGAATGGTATATTCTAATAACAATACAGGCAGAAAAGTAGGGAAATAGTAAAAGTATCCTCCCGAAATTTTTTTTAAACAGCACTTTGAAATGAATTAAGATAATTTTTTAAAAATTTTATCTAAATCGTAAAATAAAGCAATGACTTTCAAATCTCCTGAAAGGCTGAAAGGATTTTCCTAGAACTTCGATCATGTAAAGAAGAGGCTTCAACTCTCAGTTTACAGGGAAGATTAGGTCACGACGGCATTTAGAGGACTGACCAGAAATTGATGAAGAAGAAAAAAATCTGGGCTACCCCGTTCCACAGAAAGCTGATAATGATTTACAAATTTCATCAATGGTTTAGTTTAATAACTACATTGCTTACATGCATTTTCGTAAAAGTAACAAGTATATTTTGGAAGTTATAAAGGTTTTCTTAAAAAATCTTAAATGTTCCAGCATGTTTTTTTGCTTATAACATGCAGAGTTTTCCATCAAATAATACAAAGTTTACAGAGAACTTGAAAATGTGTTACAGAAGTGTTTCATTAAAATTTGAAGTTCATACTATGAATATTAGAGTAAATATGATTATTTGCATTAAATAAATTTTAATGCGCACGTGCGGGACATAGCGTAAATTTTCTTTCAAAAGTTCAAAGCCAGATATATAGGGCAATTTATATGAAAATTCCAATTGAATACCATTAAAATTCAGAAATCTATCTGCATTGCAGTGGTGTGAATTTTACTTGCACTCTAAGAGAAAGTCAAATGAAGGTTTTACCACAAATGATACTTTAAAAAAAATTTGAATCTTCCAATAGTTATCGACGAACTACAATCTAAGTAATGTATTTAATTTATTTATTAAGTGTCTTATGTCCCCCAATGTTTCGTGTGGCTGTTTTTGTTACCTCGTTAATTTTTTAAAGCAAAGAGGGAGAAACTTTTCATTGAGGAGAGGATTATACTAGAAACATGACTGCAACATCACAAGTTCGCCGTCGGCTTAGCACAGCAATGTTTCTAGCATAGATTTTGAGGCTCCCCCATCATCTCGTGGCACGAGGCGGCCACCTCTAACGCCTGTGCGGAAATCCGCCACTGTATTTTGGAAGACAGGACGCTAAAGGGATTCTGATGCATGACTTGTAGATCCCATCTCTCAAAAGCATGGCTATCTTTCGTCGGCTGGATTTATACAATGACGAATCTGACATACTAGAAAATCACTCGTCATAGTATGACGGGTGCAAATTGCCTCCTCATTCGAGAGATTTCCCGTCAAATTTGAAGTGTTTAAATAGATATATATGCGAGAGAAACGTTTAACATTGATTGAAAACAAATAAAATAAACATATGTTTTATGACAGGAAATATTTCTTTTATTTACATATTTCTTTATTCAAAAAACCTTTTGGTAAACAACATTCCGAGTGAAGTATTTTTCGTTGTTTAACAATTGTATTATAATTCAATAACCATGAAATTCGTAGCTTGTCAAACGTCAAAACGTTCTTTTTCGAAATTCTAATAAAAAAACAAAGGACTTCTCTGCTTGTCAAACTTTACCAAAATTATTATCAAATTAATATCATCACGATTGCAATAAATAATGAGCTGCATCTTGGCGTCCAAACTATATCACGCGCATGATATACCACTCACGTATTTTATTATTTTCTTTTTAAAAAATGGAAAATAATTTGAAATATATGATTAGTATAGTTTAAAATTTCTCGGGAACTATTGATCATAGCGAAATAAATTTTATATCAATCGATAGAAAATTTTATGTTACTATTTTAGAGCTATTAAATTTGAAATTAGAGCGACAATTACTCATTTAAATTTAAAATTACTGAAATTCAGGTTCTCTAACAATGAAATAGTGCTGTTTAACGTCTCGCAGTGCTATGACCCGAGTTTTATTGTTGGTGACGTCAGAGTGTTACCGAAATATCTGGGCTATTATATAAGTAATAATCCAAAACAATATTAAAAAAATTGTTGCCCGTGGAGTCAGGACTTCAACAACTTCTTTCTTTGAAAAAAAAAACCTCCTACAATGACATGAAAAGGCGCCTTCATTCAAAATCCACGGTACCACTCTCTATCTCCCCCCTCCTCCCCTTCCGGTGCTATTCTTAGAACATGACAAAAAGCTCCGAAGATTATGACGTCACCTGACCCTTCATCCAATCAAATTAAAAGCTGCGTTCCGGAAGTCTCGCTGGAGAAATTTCGCTCGACAAAAATAACTTTCATCTGCCCAGGAATAATTTAATTTTAAAAAAACGGGAAAAGATATTTTAACCGTTCTTGTTTTAAATCAGAGAGAAGTGTTTTAGTTATAAGCAAAAATAAAAATTGAAAATAATAGTGTTATTAGAAAGTCGGATGCAACAAATTTAAACACAAAAATAACATCTCGATGCCGAAACTGCCTATTTTTTAAAAATTTCTCAAAATTCAGTAAATTATGTTAGAAATTCAAAACTAACTTCATTAGAACGGAAATCGCGTGCTCTTTCCGATGATGTATCTATTTTTGTCGTACAATTATTCTAAACCATTCTATTGAGAAATTAGTGCGAAAAATCAACCAAAACAACACAAAACATTAAATAAAAAAGTTTCTAGCAAGTTTGATTTTGACTTGATATTGCCTTGTCATAGCAAATTTGACGCGTCAAATTTGAAGCGAACTTGTGGCAAGTTCACCGTGACAACTAGCGCCACCCTCTCTTGCATTGCAAGTCTGCTGCAAGTTCACAGCGCCATCTCCTTTGCAATGCAAATTTGCAAAACAAGCTTGATGCAAAGATAACACAAAGAGATAATTATCTTTGTCTCTGTTTTTAAAAAAAGACATCCGATTTTTAATAGCATCTCCTAGACCGTCCTTCTTTTTATTAATTCAATAAATCAATGATAATTTGTTAAAAAAATAACTTTTTTATAAAAAAAATTTTGAAACATTTTCCATCTTTTTACTAAAAGTTTTTACTTTGAAGAAAACTATATCGCCTTTTTCTTAATGTTGAAATTATAGCGTTTATAAACAAAATTAAACCGAAAAAACAGTCAATGTTTGTTGAAAAATAAACTTATACATTTTGCCCCATTTTAAAGTAATTACTTTTGAACTCTAATTTCATAATTTATTCTACTAACAGAACGTAGTTATTAGCGAAAATCGCTCTCTTTGACTTCAAATCATATTCGCAACTCAAAAAATTAGCGAAATCAAGAAAATATTTTAAAATAAATCGTATGCAAATCGAATCGAACGGTGTATTAACGAAATCTATCTTCTCTTCTCAGAGTTTAACTGGCCGAATGGTTAAAGCGCCCGCTTCCCGAGGGATAGGTCGCGAGCTCTATCCTGGGTTGTGTTCGTGCTATAATTTGCAATGCAAGCTTGCTGCAAGTTCGTCCTCTGGTGACTTCGAGGCTTGCGTTAACTTGCTGTAAGCTTGTTTCACACTTGCACGCTTGTCGTGACAAATTTACAGAATTGCTATCTGGGTGGTGACTTCGTTACTTGCTGCAAACTAAAATTGCTATCTTGGATCAAGTATAAGATTCACACTTGCTGCAAACGTACGTGAAATCTGGGATCTATCTACTTCTCTGAGAGTCTAGCTGGCTGAATGATTAGCACGACACGTTTAGAAGGGAGATGTCGCGGGTTCGAATCCGAGGTTGTGTATGTATTCTGTTTTTGCTATACTGTGCGATGAGTTTGACGCCGCTAGCTTGTGACAAGTTTGAAGCGTGGTGAATAACTCGTTTGCGTCAACTCTTTTCAAGCTCGCACTCTTGTCGTGCCAAATTTGTTGTAAGCTTGCAGATATGCAGAAAAACTTTTCTGCAAACTAAATTTGCTATCTGGGTTGGTGTATCTAGAGTATTTTACCGATTTTCCCGGATAATCCGAATTGCCCGGAATCCAACCACAGGTCAGCCCCATTTCGGATTCCCGGGGTTCTGCAGTATTACGGCCTTCTAAATAGCGTAATAAAGCTGTGTGTTATGTTAACCAGTAACCAATATGTTGCGCTAGACTTGGGACCATAAAGTGAAAAAATAAAAAATAGTTCTAGTGTGACAAGTTAATAATTCGCAACTGATTAAAGCAGGTTTCAAACAAACAATCAACAATGTATTAGGATCGTTTCCATGTTTATAACTTTTCTGTGTCCTTTGACGAATTTAGAGTGCGTTTCTGAAATTTCAGAAATGAAATATTTTATATTATGGATTTAACAGTATCGTTATCCATTTACAATTTATCCCTTTTCTGTCTTTGATGATTAATTGTTGAGAAACAAGTAAATTAGTAAGTATAAATCGCCCTTCTTTAATAAAGGCTTTCGATCTGATTTTACATCTGGTAATCTAGTTTATACTTACGCTTCAAATTAGTGGTCTTAAGTCTGGTGTGCGCATCATTATAATAGAGTTCTGCGCTTCGAAGCTTCGTCTTGATTGGTCAGCTAAGCACTATTTTAAATTTTATTGGACGATTTAATAGAATTTGCATAATATTTCATTTCGGTAAACCTGGAGTTTACGGTACCGGCCTGCTTCTCGCCAATTTTGAAATTTTTTAAAAGAAGGTAGATTCCTAACTTTCAATGAAGAAGAGAAGCTACTAGTTTCCGGCTTGCTGAAAGCGAAGAAGCTGATGTTTTTTTAAGTTAAAAATATTTGCCCGGAACCCACTTGTGGGAATTCTCGTTTTTGAAATCTAAAAAAAAGCCTAGATTCCTAACACTCAATGAAGAAGTGAAGCTACCAGTTACTGACTTTTCTGAAAGTGAAGCCGCTGATATTTTTTAAAGTTAAAAACATTTTCCCAGTTCACGTACGCAAGAGAACAATAAAATGTTCGCTGTTCACCCAAAACAAATGTTCTCACATTGCCAAACAATCTTGCCCTGGGTGACAAAAAGTTGGCAATGCAAAATGAAGAGGAATGGCTCCATACCTGAAATTTAACTTTTAACAACATATTTCGTAATGATTTTTATATCCATGAGATACATTGCGATCATTTAAGGGCAAAAATGAGTGCGACTAATGGAGGTTTAACCCTTAACTATTTTGTTTTCAGTTGATGCATGGATGACATCATCTGCGTAGGAAATATGTCACCATTTGATACAGTTAAGAGTCCAGGGAATTTTTCAGTTGTTTATGGATCCAACTTAATTTTATTTTATAAATTAAAAAAATATATACATACAGTTCAGCAAAATTGTTATATGGTTAAAAAGTATCTATATTAAAAGGAATTCTCTTAGAGCTTTTCTTAATGAACTTTTTAACAATACTTTGATTACAGTAGTTGAATGTTTGAAATATGTAAACTTTATTCGTAATCATTATATCTAACTAGAAAAATAGCATTAATCAACTGTGATAAACCCTCAATTTAATTGACTAATTGAAACAGAAGAGTGTCTATAAAAATGAAAGTCTGTTTAAATATGCATGTGTTATGAACATTTTTTAAAATAAGATATTATATTAGAAATTTTATTGTGCTATAATGTACATGTAAAACACTTCTTATACTAGAATATCAATAATCAAGACTTTAGAGGGAACAAAATACAGTGAAACATATCTATAACAATACTGTAGGGACCTAGAAAATATAGTGTTATAGACAGTTTGAGGATTTGCGCATCCAGTGTTTGTGAGCGTACAACATGCATTAATATACTAACATATCTTATTTTGCTTATTGATTCATTTTACAAATAAATAGCTGATGTAAAATTTGTATTTTGTAAACATATAAAATATACAATTTTATATATTAAAATAAACTTTTATATTTAAACTTTTTTTAAGAACTTCAAAATGAAAATTTTAGTTGAAAATTTTGTCAGCATTCTTCAAGTTTTCAGTTGTTTGCTTTCTTTCCACAGCATATTCAATTCCTTTGTTTTTTTATTTCAAAATTAGCTATGATAGCTGAAAATTCCCTATATTTTGTAGTCCAATGTTTACGTTGCACCATCCTAGATTCAAGATGTTAACACATCAAAAGTGAATTTCATGGAACAAGTGGTCAGTCCGAAGAGCTAAATGCAAATGAACAAGTTTATGCCCATCAGGAATCAGAGCAACAAACATCCGTGCACATTCTGGTCGCTAGCCCCCTGTATTTCCCTGCTACAAAGGCTGTGGTTTCTTAGCCCCTATCTCTATGATTCCATGTTATCTGACATTTCTTGACCATATGATGTTGTTCTCCAAGAAAGAAAAAAATTGGGATTGTACTGTAAATAGTACAATCCCAATTATCGTAGAGCAAATTAAAATACATTGAGTAAGTAGGGTGTGCTGGGACCACAGAAAATATGATTATAGGCGTTTATCATTATATACAGTATCGTTATACACTGGTTTCACTGTATTGGTTAAGGCATTAATCAAATTCTCTTTGTTGATTTGATGTCTATAATTGATGCTTATTATGTAATCTTCTGGAAAAAAAGCAAAAACTCACTCAGATAATGTATTTTTACAATGTGAAATGAAATCTATTCTATCAATTATTGTGAAAGCTTTTTATGCAATAATTCATTTAAAATTGTATCACTTTATTAATCTCGAATGTTTAACACAATTCATTTTGCTTTCTCTGACTTTTACAGAGGTGACAATGAGAATGGTTGTTCGACATTATATGAGGGGTATTTTTAGATCCCATTTTCAACCTATTCCTCATCATACAGCAAGAGATGGGAATTGAATGCTTCTTTATTGTATTTGTATTTTGCCTTCACAACCTTTGGATTGCTTTTTTATTATTTTATAAAAAATACTAATAAAGACCTCACCTTATGCTGGTGGCATAGCAGTTACACCGTAAGTATGAATTTACCAACTAAGAAAATCACCATCATGGTTTGATCGCGTGCAAATTGTCTCTTCATTCAAGAGATTTCCCTTCAAATTTGATGTGTTTAAATAGATATATACTGAGAGAAATGTTTAACATTGATTGAAAAAAATAAAATAAACATATGTTTTATGACAGAAATATTTTTTTTATTTACATATTATTTAAATATTTCTTTATTCAAAAACCTCTTGGTGAACAACATTCCATGTGAGTATTTTTCATTGTTTAATAATTTTCCTTGTACTTCAGATGTCTTTTTTGTAAATTTTAAGTGATTCAGAATCCCAGACCTTGAAGTGAAACATAGGCTGTCCATGTGAAAAGATAGTCTCTCGAGGTAAATTCAACATGATAAAAGTTTGCCCGTGCGATTTGTTCATAGTCATCGTGTAAGTGGAATTAATGGGAACTGGCGCGAGAGCGACTGGTAAATTCCGCTCACTGGTGGCTAATTTAATTCTTGGTAGAAAACAGCATACAATTGCATTCAGATACAATTTGGCGTTCAAACCTATCACCGCATGATATACCACTGGCGTAATTTACTACTTTCTATTAAAAACGGAAATTAATTTGAAATATAGGATTAATATAATTTAAAATTTCTACGGAACTATTGATCATACGAGATAAATTTTATGATCAATAGAAAATTTTATTTCATATTTTAGGCTATAAATTTGAAATTAGACGACAATTACTCTTTTAAATTTAAAATTACTGTGAAATTTAGGTTCTTTAACAATGAAACAATGCTGTTTAACTTGCAGCGCTATGTGAGTTTTATTGTTGAGACATCAGAGCATTACGGGAGGATCTGGCTATTATATTAGTAATCGATTGTAATTAATTTTTTGTTGTACCTACATTTTAAGAGTGCAATTTTATTTATCTATCTTATTGAATTTCCAAATAGCAGTGCATTATTTTTACTTTTTCATTAATTGATCTGTTCAGCAAGTTAAAATCATACTGAGAAAAGACATTTTAAATGAATCCTCTTACAATCTGCAAGTCTAGGATTTAGTTGTGTTGTTTTCCTTTTAAGTTGCTTCTCTGCCTTGCATTCCTTGATAATACATTCTCATCTATATAATGTAGAGACAGTGATGGGTGGGTGAGGCTGAAGTGTGCGGTCTCGAGGCCACAATTTTTGACTTCTAACAGTCGGCCAGCTTGACCTAAGGTGATTGATTGATTTGGACCTGATGTTATGCTCCTAATGTTCTTGTTCAGTTGATCATTTCAGCTGCTAACAAGTTAACTGTCTCAATTCACATCATGCCATAGTAAGAAGAAGAAGGGAGGGGAGGAAGGGGAATATCTTGTTTTCGATGCAGCTGTGGCTACCATCTGTATTTTCTGGGAGGCACCTGAGCTTCCGGTGGGTAGTGGTAGTTTTGAGACAGTAATTTAGTTTTAGTCTCTCTTGTCTTAAGCTTGCTTTGCAACTTTTCACTGCTTCAATAATGGTGGGGAATTCTTGGATCAGTTCTAACATCACATGGGGCTCCAAGGAGTCCTTTATGCCGCCTGGCAGGTAGTGCTTGACGTTTCTTCTTGGGGGTCTTTTCTCTCCTTCTGATGTCTTGGCATGCTTGGCAGCAGGGTTTTTTTTCTTGGTTGCCTATAATCTCTATATGTATTATCAGAAATCACCACTGGCTTACTTCATATTATTTTCATTTGTTACCTTTTAATTTAATTAAATATTGTTTTCGCTTTGCATTTTATGTTAGTATTGCATACAGGAAAAAAATTAGTTATCAGGAGCTCCTGCCTTCCATTTCTTAGGGAATGCTCTTAAAGTTATGTGCATATTTTTACTTGTTTGTCATTACATTTTAAAAAGTAGTATACACAATATACTATATATACTATTTAATTCGATCAAATGTATTTTGATCATTATAACAATATTTTTTATTTCCAATGATTGCTAGATTATTTAATTGAGTTATAATTTAATCTGTGTGACAGTTAATATGCTTCTGAATGCTTATACATGACACATTAAACATTGTTTCTCAATAGGGTCAGGTGGGGTAAAGTGGTCATGAAATCCACATTTTAACTAGAGTAGAATTATAAATATAAGAATTTGTTAAAACTCTATATTTTATGGTTTATTTTCATTACATTATTGAAAACACATTACATTAAAATTTGGCAAAAAAATAATTCATTTTAATAATTTTATGACAATTTTATTTTCATGCTTTTTTATGGCCATTCTTTACCCCCTAAAGTGTAGTACATGGGGTAAAGTGTCATAATTAAAATAAGCATAAAACATACATATAAATAAGAAAGTTTTTAAAAATAATATTTAACAAAACTCAATATAGTTTCAACTTTAAAAGAAAATCAGTTTATTTGATCAAATTATACATTTTTAATAACCTTGATTAAAAGTTGGCTCATCAAAATTTAAGGATATCTGACCTTCAATTCCAACGTGATTTTCAGAAATGTGTAATAGTCTGAAGTTTTAGATATTTTATTGGCAGAAAATCTCCCTATTTTGTCAGAAACACGTATATTTGTGATTTAATCCCGCATCATATTCTGCCAAGATCTCACAAAAATACTGTGATAATTGATTATGTGCAATTGTGAATTCAGTTGACTGAATATGACATTTTCTGCTTTTTATCAAGTTTTTATTTGCATGTTTTTAACTGTTTTCTTGCATCTCTTTCTTTTTGTAGTTGTTTTATTACTAATTTCCTCAGTCAAACCTTCATTATTGTTTTTGAACTTGTTTTCTTTTTTCTCTTGTATTCTATATGGCCACTTTATGTATAGATGAAACAGGTGGTTATAGAGTTGTAATTGCAGCTCATGTCAAATCTTTTAGAGTGCAATTATACAAAAATTATAATGCAATTAAAGCATGGCCTTTTTTTATTGTTCCGTAAGTCATGTAACTTCTGTGCCCATCATAAATTAAAAGAACAG
This sequence comes from Araneus ventricosus, assembly GCA_013235015.1. NCBI lineage: Eukaryota > Metazoa > Arthropoda > Arachnida > Araneae > Araneidae > Araneus > Araneus ventricosus. The sequence goes on from BGPR01011953.1 coordinate 26,629, forward strand.
GTTTTTGCAAAGTCTAAAGAAAATTGGATAAAGCCTTTACCTTTAGTTTATTTTAGCACTACCTTTAGTCTATTGCTCATATAAATGAGTTCCTTTGTAAAAAATAAAAAGGTAGCCTAAAATCATTTGCTGATGCATTAAAAAAGTACATCCTTTTTCGCAATTTGCGATTTCTTATATGCGTTATCAGATGATTTTAGTAAAAAAATTGGGGTTACCCAGTTTCATATCTTTAATTATAATCTGTAATATATCTTAAATTAATATTTAACTAACACCTGTCTAATAAATTAAGCTTAAGAAATTTTAAAACAATAATGCATGTTAAGCCTATCCCTATGACCACTTTACCCCATCTTACTTAAATTACTATAAAATAATATCTTTAATTAATTCAGCTTATCTGTTATTGAAGAAGTATTCTTAAGATCTATATGAAGCTTTCTGCAGAGTCAATCTAATGAAAACTTCATTAAACAAAATGTAGGAGAGAAGTTAAATTGGATATTCCAACTTCAATCTGCTACATGAACAAATAAAATGGGCGTTTTCTCCTTCTAAAGTGTTGCAATTGAGTATAATTTTGAATGTTAAACTTAGTTATTAACTATTCAAAGCTAAAATTTTAAAAAATTACATTTATACCAATATTTATTACAAAGTTGTAGCATTTTATTTGATGTATGACCACTTTACCCCACCTGACCCTATGCTTTTAAACTGAAGTTTAATACTAAATTCTGATCTGAAAACAATATCAGATTATTACATAATGCAATTAAGATCTAGAGCCAAATTATTTCAATTATTAATTGGCAACAAATTAAAATTTTATTTTATATCTTAAATATGCTCACATAAATATTATCAAAAGAAATTAAGGATTCATTGTATGAAAGAAAATATAACTTAACATTTTTTTTACAAAATTACTTTGTGTATTACTGTTGAATAAACAACTGTTATTCTTTACTCAGCATTGAGTGAGTCATAAAGTTAAAAAAAAAGAATTAATTTAATATTAAATATCCATACTAATAAAAATGATAAATCTTTTCATTTATTTATTTTTGCCTTTCCTCTTGAAGACCAAAGTCTGTTATATAAACATGAATTCATGTACAAAAGAAAATCCTCAATATGCTTTTAAACTGAAGTTTAATACTAAATTTGGATTTGAAAACAATATCAGATTATTACATAGTACAATTAAGATCTAGAGCCAAATTATTTCAACAAATGATTGGCAACAAATTAAAAATATTTTTTTCTTACTTAAAATATCATCAAAGTTTAACATGTCTCAGAAACAGTGTGGATAGAACATGGGCATCAAGAAAAATGTGCAAATTATGAAATACAAGCAACTAAATTTAAAAACTGACTGTTTTCATTAGTAAATAACATTATGCTCTATTGATATAAGAAAAATGGAGATAACATATGATTTTCAATAATAATCAATTACTTTTCAATTTTTGAAAACTCCTTTTTGTTGCATATTATGTAAAGTAAGAAATTTTTAAATTATGCAAAAATCATGTGCAATATATTATTTAATTGTTCTTATTCAGCCTATAAAAGTTCCATAATATTTAACCTGTATTTTGATATTGAACTTCTAGAATACTTTTTCCACTCTTTTCAAGACAGAAAATAATCTTTCTTGATTTTAGTTTTAAAAATGAAATCATAAGGAATTCAAAAATATGGAGTTGTTGGTAATGTAAAAATTTTAAATTGGTTATTGATTTCTAGTTCTTTTTACTTCAAAATTGTGTTGGAAGATATTAACTGAAGTAAGCTTTCACAGCAACATAAGCTGCGATAGCCTAGTGGTAAGGTCTGGGGCGGGAACCAGAGGGTTCCAGGTTCAAAACCCAATTCCACTGAAGATCTGTCATTTATAGGGCATGTTAAATCATATGTAGGGGGTCAAACACCCTCCCGCTGGTGTGGTGTGGAAGTTTTGAGAGGGGGTGCCAGCTCGGGTGTTGTCCTTGTCACCTGACCATGGTTTGAAATTACGAGGTCCGTCCCAAAATAACCCTCATGTTGCTTTAAAATAGGATATTAATATAACTAAACTAAACTCACAGTAACATTTTACACGTCTGTTAAAGATGTTACCTCAAGGATTCAATTCTTATTTTTATCAATGAATCTATGGAATTAAATCTAAGGAAATCAATGACCGATTCTTTCTATATGGAATATAGAATTTAGTTTTCAGTTGTCAACTAATCAGTACAATGGAGAATAGAATAAAGAAAACAAAGGAGGATGAAAGAGTCTTTAAAACCTTTGCTCTTTGTATTGAATATGAATTACAAGTAATTAAATTTTTAACAATTAAAAATGTTGCTTCAAAATACTGCTTGCGGATCTAATGGAAAAGTACCTTATTTTTCTAAATGGATAATTTATACTAAATATCTTTTAATTTTTATATTATTTTACAGCTTATGAGGCTATGAGGAAGTTTGGTAGATCTGATGCAGAAAACACACTGATCCGTGTAAAAGGTTTTAAGGTTGAAAAGGAGGTTTTGACTTTAGATGAAATTCAACAAAAATGTGAAGAAGATGAAAAGAAAATCAAGTCATTATAATATGCATAAACCTTATAATGTATTATTGTTATGTATGAAATGTTTTGTAAAATAAAGACCGGATAGATATTTTAAAGTTCATTTCTTTTGCAAAAGATCATATGCTCGTACATGTGAAACTGCAGTTCATTATTCTGAATAATGTACAAGAAACTGTTGACATAATGGAATGCTAGGAATAGTGGCGTCCAAGGTATAGTATTTTTTATTTGTTGCTCTCTCATCGTATATGGCTTTATAAAGTGTATGCTCTACACTGAAGAGCCAGAAAAACTGATACAGGCGTGCGAATGCAAATAACGGAGATATGCAAGCCATCAGCGTAACCCGATGCGATCGGCAATGCCTATATAAGGCAACAGATGTCTGACAAATGTATTAGATCGGTTCTTGCTGCTGCAATGGCATGTTTTCAAGATTTAAGTGACTTTGAACGTGGCGTTATAGTCGGCGCACGAGAAATGGGACATAGCATCTCCGAAGTAGCGATGAAATTTGGATTTTCGCGTACGACCATTTCACGAGTGTACCGTGAATATCGAGTATCCGGTAAAACATCAAATTTCCGCCATCGGTGCGGCCGGAAAAAAGACCTTGGAAAAACTAGACCATTGACGTCAGACGTACAATACTTCCTCAAATTGCCGCGGATTTCAATGATTGGGCATCTACAAGTGTCAGCGTGCGAACTGTTCGACGGACCGTCATTAATATGGACTCTCAGAGTCGAAGGTCCACTCGTGTACCGTTGTTGACTGCACTGCACAAATCTTTACTCCTCTCCTGGGACCGACAACACTACCATTGGACTGTTGACGACCGGAAACACGTTACTTGGTCTGACGAGTCTCGTTTCCAATTATATCGGACGGATGCACGTGTACGAGTATGGAGACAACATCATTAATCCATAGACCCTGTTTCTCAACAGGGGACTGTTCAATCTGGTGGAGCCTCTGTGATGGTATGGGACCCCTGATACGTCTAGAGACGACTCTGACAGGTACTTAAGCATCCTGTCCGATCACCTACACTCATTCATGTCCATTGTGCATTCCGACGGATTGGGACAATTCCAGCAGGACAATGCGAAACCCACGCGTCGAGAGTTGCTACCAAGTGGCTCCAGGAACACTCTTCTGACTTTAGACACTGCCATTGGCCACCTAAATCCCCAGACATGAACATTATTGAAGATATCCGGGATGCCTTGCTACATGCTGTTGAGAAGAGATCTCCACCACCTCGCACTCCTATGGATTTGTTGACTGCCCTGCAAGATTCATGGTGTGAAAAACCTCCAGGATGCCTTCAGACATTAGTCGAAACCATGCCACGTCGTGTTGCAGTACTTTTTACGTGCTCGTGGGGGCTCTACACGATATTAGACAGGTGTACCAGTTTTTCTGGCTCTTCAGTGTAATACACAAGGTGTCAGTGGCGAATCCAGGGGGATGCAATGGAGCTGCCGTCCCTCCCAAAGCTAAACCAGAATTCTTGATTTTTTTTAAAAATCACTACACCTGTTTGTTCTTAATCTCCTTATTTAAAAAGAAAACAACCATGGCAACATTGCTTTCTGGCTTCACAAGCTCGAAAATTTTCCCACTTTTGTAGTTATTCTATTCGTAGCCTTGACACGATCGAAAACATTTTTTGGCTTGTTTTCTCATTGTGCTTTTATTCAATTATCCTGTCCTTTGTGATTCTTATTGTCAGGTGTGTAAAGTCAAAGTTTTTTTATTTACTTAAATCATGAGGTTTGATATTCATTAACTTTGGGATTAGAGATTAATGTTTTGCCAAATTTCTTAATTTCCGTTATAGAATCTATATATTTAAAATAATTTTTTTAACAAACCTTCAACGAGTCCGCCAGCCTCAATCGATTTCGACATTTTTTTTTTTTTTCATTTGAAAGGTTATGATGTCTAGATATTTCATCAAGGGTCGCCTGCCCTCTACCACTGCCATTTTCGAACGAGATCGAAAAAATATTTCTCCACCATACATTCTTTATATGTTTTTTCGATTTTGTTCGAAAATGGGGGGGGGGGGGGCCGGCGACCCTTGATAACATATCTAGACGTCATAAACTTTCAATTGAAAAATTTCCTTTCCCCCACCACCAGCACCCATTTTCGAACGAAATCGATAAAACATATAGAGAATGTATGGTCGAGAAATATTTTTTCTATCTCGTTCGAAAATGGGAGTGGTAGGGGGCAGGCGACCCTTGATGAAATATCTAGACATCACAATCTTTCAAATGAAAAAAAAATTGTCGAAATCCGTTGGGGCTGGGGGATTATAGAGAATGTATGTTGGAGATGTTTTTTCGATTTCGTTCGAAAATGCCTGTGGGGGACAGAAGACCCTTGATGACATATCTGGACGTCATAAGCTTTTATATGAAATAAAAATTATCGAAATCCGTCGAGTGCTTGGGGCTGGCGAACTATCTGAAGGTTTTACCATATTATTTGAAATATATGGATCCCAACAGTTCCATCAAAATGGCGTGACAAAAATATTGCAAAATACCTATTGTAGGTGATGAAACTGTTTATTTAGGGCGATAACATTCTGTTTATGGATCTGAAGACTTCCATGCCATTTTAGAAAGTTATACAAAACATTACAACTAGATGAGGTTTATTGAAAGATTTTACAATTTTAAAGGAATCTGTTGTCTGCAAAGAATAGGAAATCTACTATGGTTTTATGGTCTGTTCCACTGATCTTCATGCAGTGTTTAAAACTGAAAAAAGTAGTGGCTGAGAGCCTCGAAGCAGCCAGGTGGCAAGAACAGTGTTGAGCAAAGTGGGTGCTGGCCGCGAAACCGCCCGGAGTGCGGCGAGAGCTGCTAGTATTACTGAAAATAACTTTTCTTGTAATTGAGTACGATTTTATGAGAATTTGAGTATTACCTTCTTTCACTCCAGTAAAATTTGGATACATCACGATGATACAAAATTTTTAAGACCTAAGCCCCCCCCCCCCCAACCAACTAAAATTCTGGATTCTCCACTGCAAGGTGTCCACTCTAATCGTAGCCCAATAGTTAATCTCTAAACCTTTAGAAATAGATATATATATATTTCCAATTAGAAAAATGCTCTGAGTGACGTAAAGAATTATATTTTATGTTGTTTCAATCAATAAATGCACTGCTGGAAAAAAATTACGAGGTCGACATTTTTATGAAGTCTCCGGTCCTTTTAGTCGTATTTAGTAAAATACAAGTCCACGTTTGCGCCAGAGATGATCGCGAATGGTTGAATACCTAGAACAGTGAAGTAAAATATGACCCCGATTGATTATTGTTACATGGATTACACATTGTATTATCTGAAAGATTAAATTTATTCAAAAGGCCGGGAGTTATTAATTACAAGGTGCGTCGCAAAATAGCCCTAGTGTTGCTTCAAAACGGGATGTTAATATAACTAAACTAAACTAATTTCAATTGCAAGTTTTTTGAAAAATACATTGTCTGAAAGGGCTGCATCCGACCATTACGTAGGGATGGGGGGGGGGGAAACCTACCGGTTTTTTTTGTTTCGGTTAAACGGTTTTTTCGGTTATAACCGGTTATTTTTTTAAAATCCAATAATAAATTCAATAACCGGCTAAGAAAATCGGATCGGAAGATAGGCTATATTTTAGGTTCGATTAGACTAAAATTTACCAAGTTATGAAGTTTTGAATTTCATCATTTTAGGCCTATCAACGACAGCCGCTTTCTTGAGGAGTCTGTTGGTTGGCGGATTGCTGAAAGAGTCTTTATGAACAGATAAATATTGACCAATGGATTGATTTCCCGTAAAAGCTATATTAATAAAATACTTTGCCTAAAAATGGCGTTTCTTTTTTATATAAAAATCCCCGAAAACCGGTTATTTTGAACGGTTATAACCGTCAGATTAAACCGAAGGTGAAAAAAAAAAAACTGAATAACCGAAAACCGGTTATTTTCGAAATAACCGCCATCCCTACCATTACGGTGCGATTAGAAGTATACTACAAAGAAGAAAAATTATTTAAATAGCTAACAATGATAAAATAACTAATAAGATAACGATGGAAATGTAATTAAATTTCTTTCTATTATTGCAATTTGACTACATAATTAAAATATATCCATTTACTGGTAAAAAAAAACTCCTATACGTTTTTATTTTAAACCTTGTGTTTTTTAGTGTGGCCCGTACTACCCGACATATTTAATTTTTTGTAAATCATCAACTAAAAAATTAGGCGCTTATGTGATTTCCATAGCTTGGATAAATTTGTTTAATATAATCAACGTGAATAAAAATGTTGAAAAAAAAATGACGGGAGGCTGTCTTTTTCAAACAGCCGCTGATACTAAAGGCATAGGACTACTTGACTCGCGTGACTATTGTTTCTCGAAATTTCTCGGTTTCTCTTTGTTATTCGCGATTCTCTTTTGTTTCTCGAAGCTTCTCGGATTCTCGACCAACATTAAGCATCGAATTTGAACATGTCTGCAATGATACATCGATGTATGGATTGCCAATCGATGTATTGCAATGTTATAACTTTTTAACATATGTAGTTACCGAGATATAGAGGATTTCCCATATCAAGTTTTGTGGCGTTTGGGCGTGTGAATCAATTTCCTTCCTGAGACCCCAATGGGAGCAACGTAGTCCTACGTTAAAAAGCTTTGAACAGTTACAGCTAATTCCAACTAAAAAATATAAATTTTATATTAAATTTTCCTTAAGTGGCCCATACTACCCGCTGTTCTCCTATCAGTCGTTGCCCTGCCATCGAGATGTTTCTCGATGGCTACGTATCAATATCATATTATGAAAACAGGTTCATTTGTCTAAAATAATAAGTATTATTATTATGATGATACAATACTGATAAAGCCAGCCCAAAGAAATATCTGAATCGTCTCAGATGATCTTGGATAAAATAAAAATATGTATTAAACTGTTTATTTAATATTGAGTCGAAGAAACGAACCGAAAGAAAATCCTTTGCGAAGAACGTTTCTGGGTCAATTTCAAACGAATTGCTGAAACATATTCCTAGTTTTCACAAGATAAAAGTAGTAAGTAGAAAATGTTTTTTTTAAATGATTGCATATAACTTTTAATCATGTTGAAAATTGAATTTACCGAATTCGTTTTGTAGATTTGATTATTTCGAAATGAATTGTAAGTCGAACTTCTACGTATGAGAATTTAAAAACTGCTGCATAGGTAAATTAGGTACATGTGAGTAAATCCTTCCGCTGAAATCTAGACGTTGACTTGGGCGATTTGGGCCGTTTTAGACTGTGTACCAGCTCCTAGATTTCAAATTTTGATTGAAATCTAGTTTAATGTGAACTTGAGTTTGTCGCCATTGTGGCAATCCATTTGGCTGCCAAATAATGCATTGAAGAGGGTTATGGTTGGATTGCCATGTTGGCGTCATACTCAAGGTGCACGTTAAACTAGATTTCAAACCAATTTGTATGTTTTTTATATTCATTTTTTGGTACTTACGTATTAACGCCACCGCAGCTACAGATTTGGCGGTTTTTAAGTGCCGCCAAAGTGATCACACTGTCTTAAATTACATTTCCAAAAGATAACTGCGTGCGCGTGCGAATAACAAGGTTGCTGTGTCCGAACAACAAGATTGCTCTTTATTGGCGCATTAGCGCAACTTCAGCTGCGGTGGCGTTAATACGTAAGTACCCATTTTTTATATATAGTATTTCAGAAATTAGCCAGAACCCTCTTAGCTCAAGATGTTCTAGAATATTGCTACGATATCTTAGCGATATTTATTGTATGGCATTCAGAATAACTGGAAAATGTAGATATATCGCACAATATCTTGTGCTAAGGGAAGCCAGCCACAACAAATCATGCTGACTCAAATATTGTAAAGCAACGGATTCTGAAAACCTCCGCGCTTTTGCGTATGCGCCGAGCGGAGTTATTTTCATCAAAATAGGGGGAAGTGAAGAATGGAAGAGTGATGTTTACATTTTACTGAGCGTGATCTAACAAAGAACTCCGGAAGCGCTCATATGACTCATTGCCTGACGCCCCTTTCCGGTGTAAAATCGTCCAAAGGTGGTAGTCTCGGAATCTGCTGCTGAACAGTATTTTCCTGATATTGGCACGATGCAAAATTTATCCACTTTCTCATAGAATTGCGTAATCTATCTCTGTCTTCCTTTTCCCGCTTCTACTTCCGTTGAAAACTTGCTTCTAAAATGTCAAATAAAATAAATTAAATTTTATTAACAACGAAGTCGAATGAACCTGAAATCAGATGTGCTACTCAGTCTGATGTGATGAGCTCGTATGCACGAACTGAAGTTTTGCTTAGTTATTATGCGACCGGCAATTTGTTTTGAAAATATGAGAAGAAATTCAAGGAAATGACCAGTTGATATAGATTTTAAACGAATTAATGTAAGTTTTACGTAACTATCAATATACTTAAAATAAATTGGCAAACCCATGAGACAGTCTCCCATCCCCAACCATTGGACAATTTTTATTTAATATGAAAACTTATGACCACTCGATATGTCATCAATGGCCGCCTGCCCTCCACCAACCACCATTTTCGAGAGAAATCGAAAAAAACATATTTCTCCACTGCACATTCTCCTATGGGGAAAAATCTTCAGACAATTCCCCAGCCCCAACCACTGGGCCAATTTCGACAATTTTTATTTCGTATGAAAGTTTATGACATCTATATATGTCATCAATTGTCGCCTACCACCTTCCATTTTTGAGAGAAATCGAAAAAACATTAATCGACTGCACATTCTCTATGGGGTAAAACCTTGAAGGAGTCCCCCAACCACAGGACCGATTTAAACAATTTTTATTTCATATGAAAGCTTATGACCCCTAGACTTCTCATCAATGGTCGCCTGCCACCCACCACCCTCCATTACCGAGATATACCTCAAAATATATCTTTGTCAGAGTCCCTCTGCCGCCGCCAATTCGTTTTGCTGAGTGGCAAGTTTAGCCACAGGCTATTAATATTACTGGCGAACTTAGCCGAAGTCGGCTAATTAAACTTATCATTTTATAAAGGCTAATTTTTTTTTATTTTCTCATATGCTATGCGATGAGAGTATTGTAAAAGAAGAATTGAAAGAGGAAATGTTGTAATCGTCAAAAATTCGACAGGAGGCTGTATCTGCGAAACGGCCGCTGGGATTGAGAGGCGTAGGCTTACTTACATTATTCAACTATGACTTTCTGTGACTAAAGTAGCTCTATGTGACTTTTAAATCTATAGTCTAGTGTGACTATGTGACTCTATCTAAAATTCTTCGTGATTTTCACCAACTTTGAAACTCGACTGTGACTAAACCGTAATTACAAATTCTAAAATTATTTTTGCAATCTTCATTGTCCACCTTTCTCTGTTAAATGAAACTAAAACCAACTCTCTATGCTGTTTGGTTACGGAGCTATAAGCGTTTAACTTTAACACGAAATTCGACGTAATTCAAGAAGATGCGACTCGGTTTTCTTCATTTTTACAGTAGAACCCCGGGAATCCGAACTAATTGGGGCTGACCTTTGTTCGGATTCCGCGGAATTCGGATTATCCTGGAAATTCGATAAAATACTTGATATATCAAATGCAGTCGAGTATTGACTCCGGGTGCTTGGCGAAGGCGTACGGAAAGAGCACGCGGCGATTCGAACGGTACAGCGGCAAGCAAGTTGAGGGTAAAAAGAAGATACCCGAATTTGTTTCTACTAATTAAGGTGCTGTATTCATTCTTAAAGACCAATTCGAATGCTTCTTTTAAACTAGAAATAAACATTAGCTTTGTTTCTGATTCGTAAATGTTATTTTTTCTTCATTTTTCAGTAAAAAGTTTTCAGATAATTAAAAAAAGATGTTCGGATTATCCGAAATTTCGGATTCCCGGGATTCTACTGTACTATGAAGCACTATGTTAGTACAGTGATCGGTTGTCGTCGATAATCCGTTCAAAAACAATCGACAAAATCAAAAACCGACGAAAATGGAGGCAATTATTTTCATATGAATCACTGTTTATACAATTAATTTGTTGTAGGCACTCCAAAATACATACCCAAAAGACATTTTTTAGCGGATAAATATAGTGTGTAATACTAAAATCAATGATAAATTAATATAAAATGGATATGAAACTGATAAAAAATCTGGGACTTTCGGAATGGTACACCAGTAAGGAATTCACTTTTCAATCACCACTAGCATAGCACCCAACAAAAGGGTTAGACTGTCTTTCATAGGCTTATGTCCTTGCAGTGCCCTTTCCTCCCGTGTAATGAATGTCCTCTTTGGCATTTTCTTCCAAAAGAGGTGAGTTTCATCCAGTGGCGAATCCAGGATTTGGGTCTGGGGGTGGGGCTGACGTCATAAAAATTTTGTATCGTCGTGACGAATGTCAAAAGCCTCATGGCTTATGTAAACCAAAACACTTTTTACAATCTTTACTCACCTGACAATAAGAATCACAGAGAACACTACAAAAATTTTTATAATTTAATAAAAAACATGATGAAATAATTAGCCAAAAAGTGTTTTCGACTGCGTGAACGTACAAGTACAAGTGGAATGACTACAAAATTTGGGATATTTTCATGTCTGTCGAGCCAAGAAGAAATGTTGTCACTTTTTTAAATTTATTAATGTGAAAAAAGGGGGAGATTAAGAAAATAAAACAGTTGTAGTGATTTTAAATAAAATAAAAAATTCTGGTTTAGCTCTGGGGGTAGGCTGCAGCCCATAGCCCCCCCCCTGGATTCGCCACTGGTTTCATCATCATATTTGAATATTTGTTGTTGGATTCAGACAGAAATTTTTCGGCCGCAAACTTGTCCAAACATCCACTTTGGCCGGTTATTTTCGCAAAATTAGCAGCGGGGTCACGTGGACACGCCGACGAAATCCGAAACCGGCGATAACCGAAGCATCGAAAGCCGAGGTATTATTGTATACGAAAAAGACGAGGGCAGAACACTTCTTCTGATTTAAGCAGGAGAGGCGTTAGAGTTCGCCTTTTCGGCGGGGGGGGATCGCCCTGACAGGGGCAAGATCTACTTACTGTACAAGGGGAGGGGCGTAATGATGACCCTCTCAAATTCTCGCCAGATCTTTATTTATATACTAGTTGAATAGCCTGTTGCGTGAACGGGGTGCAAAAATTTGCCCCGACGGGGGAGGGAGCAGAGCATCCCCTACAGAGGGCCCAACCCGCCGGTCCCCTCACTGGCGCCACCCCTGGATTTAAGGATGGAAACTTCTAATGGACTCCATTTACTCTTATATAAATACGAAGTTTACTCCTTTTCTATTGGCTTGCTTCATACCTCAGGTTTCTGTTGAGTTCAGGTTACTGTCAGGTTGCTTTCGGATTTCTGTTTATTTAATATTTTTGAATTCCAATCAAGTGATTTTGCTAAATTAGCTGGGATCTATCCCCTGTCAGCTACGGCGCTTCCTCTTCCCAAAGAAACTGCAAGAGTTCAAAAGGCTTTATAATAAGCAGATAGAAATCAAATTAATATCTACGACTCAGGTGCTATTCACAGACGTATCTAAAATCAATATTAAGGCTTATATCATCTAAGCAAAGAAAATCTCAATTCGAAGTCAAAATGCATCAATGTATATCAGTTTGAAAACAAGACGTTGACAGAATGAATAATTCACCTACAGCCAGTTAGATATAGAGGCTGCCATCTATGGATGAAAAGCGCAAATACTGCTATCTTTTTATAATTTGCAAATTTCAGTTTAGAATTTTAGAACGTAATAAAATTTTGTAATTCCAAAAGTATTACATTAATTTAATAATTAATTATGTAATATTTTTGGAATCAATGGATATCATTAATATATGTAAAATTTAAAATAAGCCTGGTATGATACATTTTATACAAACTTAACAGTTTTCGGCTTTTGCTTTTTTAATAGAATTCCCTTAGCATCTGTTAATGCCTAAGACAAATTGCAAAGAATCTATTTCGATCGGCTTTTTAAGCATAATATTTTACCGTATCACACATGATAATGAAGAGCTTCGTTAAAGTTGCTTATCTGAATGAAAAATTAGGATGAACTCAGACTTCTAAACATCTAGGAAGAGAATTACGGTTCATTTTACGATGCCAAACTCTTTTTTAACTTTCTTTTTTAACTTTCTTCAAAAATTAGTTTAAAACTCGAAAAGGATGGTTTTCGATATAATATTTACAGCTGTACAATTCCAGTAATAATCCAGTATTCTACTAAATGATTTTTTTTGAGAGAAAGTTTATTTCGAAGAAACAAACTAAATCAGTGGCGAATCCAGGATTCGGGTCGGGGGAGGTCATAAAATTTTGTATCGTCGTTGAATGCTCAACTCAAGGCTTTAAACCAAAAACACTTTAATTTTACAGACTTTCCTCACAAACTTTCGATAATTTAATAAAAAATACAATGAAATAACTAGTCAAAAAGTTTTTTCGTCCGTGTCAACGCTACAAGTGCAAGTGGACTGACTAGAAAAGTAGGAAAATTTTCGAGCCTGTCAAGCCAGAAAGCGATGTTGTCACGATTTTTTTTATTATTTTTTTAATGAAAATTAAGAAGAAACAGTTGTAGTGATTTTAAATAAAATCAAGAATTTTGGTTTAGATCTGGGGGCTGAAGCCCGATAGGCCCCCCTCTGGATTCGCCACTGAACTAAATGAATACATTGCACAGACCATCATTGCTATTTTGAGTTGTTAAAGACTAAAACTTAAAAACACACTTTTTTCAATTCTTATGAGGTCATTCATAGACTCTTATTTGTAATTTGTCATCTGCATTTGAAAGTCCCCATCAATTAAAAATAATACTACAAGATGTGACCAATAAGTTGGGTGAATCACCCCTGAAATAAAAAATGGGAACAACTCGATTATCAACGACAGCTTCTTCATGTTCCGTAATATTCAGTTAACATTAGTGCTTGGTTTCGTGCGTCTGTGATTCTTGATAAATTTATTATCCGCTGTTGTCTGTGGGTGGTTTTGTGGCGTGTTCTGGAGAAGAGATTCAATTTGAAATTCTTTTATAAATTGGGTAAATCAGCAGACGAAAGTAATGCAATGCTGAAGCAGGTGTATGGAGATGACACCGTGATCTTAAAGATTGTGTACGCGTGGTTTAAAAAGTTTTAAAAATAGTTTAAAAGCGTGGTTATTCGACATGTGCGGCCACATCTGAAGCAACTTGGCTCTTGGTTTCGCTTGCACGATAATGCACGGCCGCATACCACTGTAAAGCGGTTTCTAGCTCAACATGGAGTTACCGTGCTGTCGCACCCACCATATTTCCCAGACCTGTCACCATCGTACATTTTCCTGTTTCCTAAACTTATAGTGGCACTAAAAGTTCGAAGGTTTACATACATTACGGACATTAAAGCTACTGTGGCACGGGAATTGAAAGCTGTACCAGTGGAGGAGTTTGCAAGAGCTTTCGACTATCTGTACACGCGTTGTCAGAGGTCCATAGTGTACGACGGGGACAATTTTGAACGATTGTAAACAGTTTCCAAGTGAGGTCTACTCAATGTAAGACTTATTTCATCATTCACCCTACTTATTGGTCACACCTTGTAAATAATTTTGATAATTATACAGTTAAGTTCTATTTTAATCGTTGCGTCTTGGTGATTTATCAAATTCTAATTATGTCCAGAAGTACAAAATTCAGACTGAAGCAATTGCCATTTCGTGACTCCACACATTTTTAATTGAATAGCGATGGATTATGAAGATTTGCTTCACCTTCATGTTGAAGAAAATGCCGAAAGTGAAAGACAGCTGTACCGACCAGTTAAAAGCAAAGACGACATCAGTCCTGTCGGCAGAATTGAATTTGAAAAAGCCAAAAACATGCTTTCTGTTGTGAGTCCTAAATCGAACCTCTCTCTGTAAGTATAAATTTGTATAGTTTGTAGGTTTATGCAGAAATTTCTATACTTTTATGACTATTATTAGTCAGGGCCAGCCTTTAGCCGATTGGACCAGTTGCTCCCAATTGGGCCCCGCACCAGAATGCTATTTACTCTCGGCTAAGTGGCGTAATTAGGGTGATACAGGTCGGGTACATACCCTGAGCGCCATTGATAGGGGTTGCAAAATTGAGTTTAAGGATTTAAGAGAACTTTTTATATACAGGGTATCCACACTTATCGTGGTCCAGTAGCTAATTTCTAAACGGTTAGAAAGAAACATATAGTTCGAATTGGAAAAATGCTTTAAATAAAGGGAAGAATTATATTTTGTTTTTTTGAGGTACTAAATATATTTCTGAAAAAGCTACGAATTCTAATTTTTTATACTGTCCTCCGGTCTTATCAGTCATATTTAGTAAAATATTCTTCAGACTTCAGCATTTTAAGCAAAAAAGTTCCACACTTCTGCGACTAAAACTGATCGAGTTATGGAGCTTTGAATTTCATAATTTTAAACTAATCAGCGGTCTCTTATAGCAAGTGTTGCGCATTGATTGGTGGATCGTCTTCAAGGCGGTTATTGAAATGGTGTAAAGTGGTCTAAGTCAGCGATGTTCAAAGCTCAATAACTCGGTCAGTTTTACTCGCAGAAATGTGGAACTTTTTTGTTTAAATTGCTAAAGTCTGGAGAATAATTTACTAAATATGACTGATAGGACCAGGGGACCGTATTAAAAATTAGAATTCGTAACTTTTTCAGAAATATATTTATAGACTCAAAAAACATAAAATATAATTCTTCCCTTCGTTTAAACCATTTTTCCGATTGGAACTATATGTCTGTCTCTAACGATTTAAAAATTAGCTATTGGACCATGATAAGTGTGGACACCCTGTATATTTGTAAGCATACGAAGTAAAGCAGAAATGGAAAACATTGCAATCGTCAAAACATTCTACCTTTTCTTCACTATACAGTAAAACCTGTTTATAACGATATTATAGGGATCTAGAAAATATATTGTTATAGACATTGTAGGGTCTTAGCTCAGCGATACTAAGCTATGAAGGACTCACCAGACACAGCAATATTAGGATATTAATTTTTAATTAAAAATCTTGATTAAAGGACTTTATACAAGAATGTACAAATTAATATCAGTGTAAAACAATTCTGCTTCACTCAGGACGAGCTAGCCTAACAAGTCAAAGTTCAATCTGGATATAATCGTAGATTTGTCATGAATTCACTCGAGGTAACTTAGAAAGTTCTACTCCAGGTGAGTATAAGTCCGATGTCCGGAATAAGGATTTGAGGGATTTGACCGCTCAAATATCTACGTACAACCCTTTCACGAGTTATACCAAGGAGATAGTTTGCAGGGACATAGGGCACGTCTAAGTCGATGAGAGTTCCTAAAATCTTCTCGCACGGGACGAACGATAATCAGCCAAAGGTTGGCTTCGGTTCACGGGACAAGGCCCGATCCAACAGCTTCTCAGCCTGAGAGCTGCTTTTCAAAATTCTCGGTCACGAGAATTTTCAATCTCGGTTCTCCAAACGAACCCTAACCTGATCTCTCGATCATCTCCCCTCATCCCTCCAGAGTTCCAGTATAAAAAGCCCCTTGGAACCTGCCCTTCGAGGAGGGGGTCACAAGTTCAGCTCTCTTCATTTGTCGAAGAGGAGACCCTTTCTCCCAATGACAAAACTCTGTCTTGGATTCCTCAATGCTATTGGCGATAGGCACAAAGCAATGCATTTTTCTGGCTGCTTGGGTGTCCGCTCGAGGACAACCGGCGGCGAGTTTCAAACAAATCCCTCCGGATGATGCAATCAGGAAGGGGTTTTAACGGCGTCGGCACCCCTTTCTCCGATTGCCTCCAGCTAGATATCTGGGAGGTCAGTCAACTTTCTCGTGGGAAGTTGATGGGTGCCTTTCAGGACCTCACAACATGTCATCGTTGCAGACGGTTTGAGCATTTGGACTGCCAAAGTTTATGTATGTGTGCATATACTAAAAAATTTATTACGCTTATTGATTCATCTTACAAATAAACACTGATATAAAAATTGTATTCTATGAACTTTAAATTAGTTAAGCTTTTTTTTAAGAACTTCAAAGTGAAATTCTTAACTTCCTCAAGTATCGATGTTTTACACCGCACCATCATAGATTCAAAGCTTTAACACATCAAAAACGAACTTCGAGGAACAAGTGGTCGGTCCAAAGTACAAACTGTGAATGAACAGGTCCGCCACTGCCTATCCCGAGACAAAGGCAACAAACATTGTGCGTATATTTCAATCCCAGCTCCCCAAACCCCCGATCTCCCTTCTATGATAGGCTCCGGTTTCAAATAATGCCTCCTTTCTCCTGTTATCTCACATTCCGGACCATGAGGTCATTTTTTGAAAAAAAAAATTTGGTAAAATGAACTATACCAGATTTCTAAAGAATTAAAATTATCGTTATAGACAGGTGTATCTAAAACAGATTATCACTGTCGACAGGTTCAAAATACATTGAGTGAATAGGGGTTCCGCCGGGACCAAACAAAATATCGTTATAGACAGGTTTATCATTATACTTAGGTTTCATTGTATTACTAAGCAGAAAACGGGCCATATTAAGTGCGTATACGAGTAAGTCGAGGGAAGAACACTTTCTCTCTTTCTTAACTCCAAGAGGAACTCTCTTTCTTAACTCCAATTCCCTATATTTTAAAAAAATAAATTGTGGACCAAAACACTTTCCGATTGCGTCTCGCATCTCGCAAGGTTGACCCCGTTATTAGTAAAAACACAATGCCTAACCTATTTAAGTACATACTAATCCCGCGCAGAGCATCGGCGCTCCGTTATACGCACACCATGCATTTTCGGCCAGATTGGCGCATTCTGGCTTCTGATGCTTCAGCTCGCCAAAAATACAGTGCACGTCTACTATCGTCAAGGCAAGAAAGAAATTGAGCTAAGTTGGCGATTCAGCGACCTAGAAAATTCGCCAAGACAAAAAAAAATGTGCCAAGTGGTGTGCATATAACGGAATAGTACCCAATATACGATGTTCACAATAGTAAGCTCCATGGTGTTCACCTGAATTTGTGAATTCAACACGCTGACATAAAACTATTTTAACATTGATATGAGCTTTCTTTGGCTCGCCTAAGCCCATCTGCTCCATTTCTAACTGATCTCTTAAATAATTTCATCCAAAGTTTCAATATATTGTAAGAAATATTGTGAATTTGATGTCGTAAACTCATTTTCTTTTTCGAGAAAAGTTGTTTTACACCAGAACGAATATAGTAGCAGTGTATGTCTATGAAGTAATGCTTAACATGGCTACCGGTTTTGTTTTGCAAATAAACCGATCGTTGCCATCGCCAAAAGAGAAATTAACCTCTTTTCTGTACCACGTACGTTAGCTTTATATATATATATATGTAATAATCTCACTTAATTTTATTTCAAATTCTAATATTATATATTTTACAGTCTTAATGTATTCCAAAATCACTTTTCTTAAACTCCAGTTTCGTTCTATTTCCCGCGCTGGAGGTATATTAAATCTCTCGTTTTGGCATATTTATTACTAAAAGAATATTTTAATTGTTTCCACGCGCACACAGATCGCGAAATCAGCGACTCCTTGACGCCATGCATTTTTCCTAAAACACTTACGTAATTTACTAAAAATAGCTATTATTCCCCTCACTTTGATCACGTGTCTATCTGTTAAATCCCTACCTGAGAAAAAGCAGGGATTTTCTGTTCTCTTTTGGCTTAAAACCTTCAACTAAGATGCACGTATGTCCGCCATTCTCCCATAATAAAATGAAAATTAGAATACAACTCTGCCTGTTTTTGTTATTTAACGACTACAACAACGAATACATTACACACACACACGCACACACACACGCACGCACGCACGCACGCACACATAATTCGAAAGGTTTAATAGTATAAGGTTTAATAATATACATAATTCGAAAGGTTTCCTCGTGAAGAAAGTAACTTCCCGTTGCTCTGCAATTTTTAAGTTCAGTCGAATAATTTTTTTCCCCTGAACATTTTAGGGCCACATGCAGTGGGTGCTGAGATTACGGACTTCCCATTAAAATCCAAGGATCGTGCAATTCATCATAATTAAGTTTAATTTAAAATTTAGTTTTTAAATTTACATTATTCCTGTGGAAGAATATTTATTGAATTTACTGTAAAGAGAAACAGTTAATTGCACTTCAGAGTTTCGGTGAAAATTTTATCCACCATAGAACTTCAAAGCAAATTCTAGCGTTCCGTGGCCCAGTAATACGCTATCCAAGGCCCACAAGTGGGCTGCGGCCCATGGGTTAGAAAATCCCAGTTCTACAGTATTGGTACGATACCTAACGATATTGTGCGGTATTCGGAATATCGAGGCAACATCGTAGAGATATCATAAAATATCTTGTGCTAATAGGAATAGAATTAGCATCTTATTTTTTTTCTAAAGGTACGATCATTTGGGAGCTATACTGCAGAAAATTCTTCGACATGGAATAGAAGATGCCGTGGATAAGCTAGAAGATATCAGTCTATCGCTGAAAGACGAAAAACGCTCAGAAGAAACTGAGATTATCCAAGTGAAGCCACCAAACGAAGTACTCCTAAAGTTCATCGAGGACAAGAAACGCTTTTATAAAGTAAGCTTTAAGAAACTACAATGTTGTTCTAATTTTTAAAAAGAGCATAGATATAATTGAAAATCTTAAAAACGAGTTACTTTTAAATTCTAGTTTTAATGTGATGTAAATTCAGCTTACTTTTGTTTTTCGTTACTTGATGTTTTATGTTTGAATATAACATTCCTTATGTGTCAGTTTTATTTTGAAGCCAGTGCGCATCTTGCAGAAGGAAAAATGTAGTGGAGTAATCAGTGTAAGTTGCATTCGGGGAATATTATGATTTTTTTTTGTCCCCATTAGTCATTAATGTCTTAGAAAATGTAAATGACGCCCGGAGCATGGTATTATTTTTTCTCCTCTTCATCATATTTTGCTTTAAAAAGTGACATAAACACACTAATGCTTTGTCTCCATGACCTCCTAAAGCCTTGTTTCCACGGTGTGTTGCTTGGCAAACCTCGAGCCACTCGAGTTTTGTACTTGTGGACTGTGGTCAATGGAATTCCGGCCAGTCGCGCTTGCCAAATCTCTCCGCAGCGCTCAAGTGAACGGACGCACTGACGCCGTCTGGCCACGCCCCCTCCTTTGACGTGCGAGCTATTTACCGCCATAACGCGGGAAACAACAGATGCACTTACAAGCCCACGAGCCATAACAATTCTTCCTGTTTCGACGATGGGGAATAACGCGAACCGCGGACGGAATTCGTGGAAAGATAGGCCGTATGAACGCAGCTTAAGACTGACACTCGGAGCATCTTCTCCT
>BGPR01011954.1:0-24024 GCA_013235015.1 Araneus ventricosus
AAACCCTGTTCTAAACTTTTAGATCCTTTAAAATAAACTCACAGTAACATGAAGAGTAATTGGGAACAGCGGGTGGTATTTGCCACTTAAGGAAATTTGATAAAAAATTTATGTTATTTGTTGGAATGAGCTATAACTTATCAAAACTTATCTTTGAACACTTTTCTTCGTGTTGATTATATTCAACACATTTATCTAAGCTATGCAAATTGCATACTGGGTGTCCTGTATGCAATTACCTGTCTCTCTTCTCTAAATTATATCGCAGACTTCGTTTTTTTTTTTCTTTACTATTTAATAGGTTTTATAAAGTTTTCATTTCTTGTTTATTTTATGTATGTGTCTTTATTTATTACGTTCATTTGTATTTATTTATTATTTATATTTGTAATTACCTTTTATGTTTGCTGTTTGTATTTAATTATATTTATAGTCACATTTGTATTTTGTATCGTATTACTTTTATTGTATTATATAACTCATATTTTTTTATTGTATTACCTAATTTTTTGTATTATATAGTATTCTATTAATATTTAATATTTGTATTGGAATTAATTTTAATATTTGTATTGGAATTAATTTTAATATTTGTATTGGAATTTTTCTTCCCGCCGACTCGTCAGATGCTTTACACCCTTTGGGTAAGCAGGGTCGCGTGGGCAATGAAAAAAACAGGTCAATCCCTGATCACCACCCACGTGACTTTTTCCTCGGATGAAGAATTTGCTTAAAGAGAAACTATTTTCAAGTTCCGAAGAAGTGCAGCTTCGAAGGCACTGGAGGAGATGGCAAAAGCAGGCTTGTAATTCACATTTACATCTTTATATGAAAGGTGGCAAAAATGCCTATTTACAGTGGGTAGTTACTTCGAAGGAATCACCAAATTAGCAGGTTCTATCCGTATTCATTCTTTTGTCAAAAAAATATTAAGTTCCAGGACTTCTTGAATGTAGTTGTATAATGGGGAGTAGAGCTCTTGTGTAACTATAAAACGAGGCGTTAATCTGAATAAACTAAGCTGCACAGCTGCTGTTTTGCTTTTTCCGAAATTTTAAGAGTCAATGTTCTCAGTTCATCAGTCGGTTCATCTCACAAAATTGGTTTGAAGCGTTGTTGAGATACTTCTAGGGCAATATATTCCATAAGGAACATATTGCCTCTCTTTATACTCATTTGGAACGCGCGTTTTACCCCCACGGTGCGAAAGACAACATTTTAGCGAGGGAAAAAGGTTTTTTAAAGTGAAGGGAGTAATTATTAAAGTAAAATAAAGGGGGAAAGTAAGTAAAGTAAAGGGGAAAAGTAGGTAAAGTAAAGTAAAGGGAAATGTAAGTAAAGTACGTAAAGTGAAAAATTAAGTAACATAAAGTAAAGTACTTAAAGTAAAGAGATAAATGTTAATCATTTAATTAGCATATGCCTTGCATATTGCCGTATCTGCCTTGTTTCCATCTAATTACAAATATTTCCTGAACCTTATTTAATATCCATTTAATTATCACATATATATCCATTTCAAACAACTCTTTCTTCACTTCTAAACAATTTTTCTCAGACATTTGAATTTTCGTACAAAAACTCTTACAAGATTCTTCGCCAAAGGTATTCAGTTAATGAAAATGCAAACAGGATGAGGTAGAGTTCATGGATCATGTGATCATCTAATCTTTCGTAGTTTTCCTTGGTCTCAGGGGATGGCTCTAACCACCAAGTGATCGAATATAACTGCTTGTTCGTAGCTAGTTTCTGTCAAATCAAGCCGGGAGACTTTTTCAGTTGTTTGAATCTGAAAGAAAGCGAAAGGGAGGGGGAGAAAGTAATAATTTTAGCCTAAAAATGTGTAATCAAAGCAGCAAAAAAAATCGGCTTATAAAAATTTACAATCTTTAAAAGTGAAAAATCTGTTATTAAAATATTTTGCTTCAAACATAGACTTTATAGCTCTTTCAGAGCACTAGCGACTAGAAATCTATGATAATTCTTTAGTAGTCGACTTTTTTTTCGACTAGAAATCTATGATAGTTCTTTATGAATGAGATGTTGTAACTTTTTTTCATATATTTTTAAGCATTGTGACTTCGCTTAAATGTGCAGAGTGCTAAATAATTTTTAGCTTTCGAAAATTATTCGGAAGGCCAAAAAGTAATTGTTTTTCTTTAGTCGACTTTTTAGGGAAATTAAAAATTATTTGAAATAAAATAAGCCTTCAAGAACCTTCTTTCATTCTACTTCATCATTACAAGCTTTTCAAAGTTATCATGATCAAAAATACACTCGCTTTGTTAATTATCAAGTTGCATGACAAATTCCTAGTTTAAAATTACTTAAGTTACAATTTAAGCATGAATGTTCGTCTATTATTGAAAAACGCAACCACATTTTGAGCAACCCAATACTTCATATTCAGTTTCCCGCAATCCTCTACTGATGTTAATCAACTTTAACCATCAAAAATGCAAATGGAAAACATACTGATGGTTTAAACAAGTTCACAAAAATAAAAATTAATATGATGTCATTTGAATACACAAAGCTTTAATATGACATTTCACGATTAGCCAATTGATAATTATTCCCCCCTCCCCAAAATTAATATTGTTCTAGCACCGGAATATAACGCTCAGTAAGATTCATCCACACTTATATGAGTCTTGCCAGAAATGTTCTTCAAAAAGAGTTGTCAAAAATATGAATGCTATGACGTTCTTTCTATTAATAAAAAGTATGCCTTTTGAAGGAATATATTGTTTGAAATAATATTAAGCTCTATATTAATCATCAACTATATTTTTTATTCATTTAAGGAACGGATGATAATGATAAATTGTGAAGTAATGGTAATAAGGTCTTTCAATGATTTTATAACCTGCTTGCTTGAAATGAGAGAAATGTATGAAAAACAGATATACATATTGTTACAAACATGGAAAGTCGCTTCCCAGCAATGTGAGTCTTATGGTTGAGAAGACAGTTTTACAGGGGTAAGTATGAGATGACCGACAGCAGCCACGTCTGGAGCCCTGACCTTGGCGACCATCTTGGCGACGAAATATGGGATCTCAAAGGTGCTGGAATCTTCTCGATATCTCTATTAGCAGAGGAGATACGCTTGAATGTACAAGAAGATTCCGCGTCACGGCCTGCCGCGGGAGACTATTTAAGGAGAGCGCTTGGATGACGGGTGTGTTGCTGATCGACTGGGATCACCTTGGAGCGCGAACGTCTTTGGAGTTCTATCCGCTGTGCGAGCTAGTAAGCTGTTAGACGCCGAGCTGTAGTAGCGTTGATCCATTGGGAACGACTTTAGAGTTTCGTCCGCAGTTTGAGCTAGGAAGCTGGTGAGCTGAGACCTATTGAAAGTGCAGTTATTGTCGTCACTAGTTATTTCTGACTGTTTGTATTGTTAGATAACAAAGTGGTGAACTGTTATTACCTGTGGATTGTTATCTGTTTACATTGGTAATCTGTGCAAGAACTATTGTTTCCTGTACCTGTGCCGCGTGTTTTTCCTGCATATTTGTAAATAAACCTCATTCTCCATTATCCTGCGTGTTGGACTGTTTACACCATACACCCACAGTAAGATTTTTGCAACAATATCTAAGTAGAGGATGGATTACATTTAAGAAGTTGAAACTCGTTAAAGAAGGTTTTTCTAGAAAATAGCAATATTCCAAAATCCCCTCTGCAAATTCTTAAAAGATTTCATAAAAATAACATTTACTTCAAATAAACCTCTGTGACAAGTTAATTCACCAATCAATGAGTTAAATAAAAATCTTAGACTTTTGAAGTAAAGGAAATTGCTCCTTTGACTTTTTCAGATTTGAATTCGCATCATGCATTTGAAATGATACTTACTTTTGGATTGACATCAATAGCATAACCACCACTTTTGCAGATGAAAAATAACTTCAAAGTGTCCGTATCGGGCACAACCTCAAAATTAGCACTTGAAGTATGATATGAAGTTCCTTTAACCCAGTTATAGAAGCTAAGATAGATAAAGCGTTTGTTATATCGCGTTATAGACAATATTTTGTGAAATACATAAGTTACCATTCACATTAATTATGAATTTGCACCAAAGAACTTTAATTTTACATCATTTTAAGGAAGTTTATAATATTACTTTACGATGACATTTTAAATTATTAATCATTAATTTAATAGAACTGGCCATATTTATGTTAAATTAGCTGAGATACGGCCAATACAAAATCCGGCCTTGCTCGAGATTAAATTAATTTCATGTCTAATATTTTTTATTTATATCTTCATGTCTAATATTTTTTAAAAAATGATACATATTGTGTATAGCTGATACACCCGGAGTTGCTCAGGATTAAAATACTTTTGCATAAAATATTATAATACACATAATCCTTTTATCGTGTGAAACGTTTTTCAATTATAATGAGAACATCAATTGAAGCAAACGATTTCTTAAAAAACGCCAAAAACTAATTATCTCCGTAATATTTGTTATATAAGTACTTCAAATTTTTTCACAAATACTGAAGTATAAGGAGGGTTTTAATGGACTTTTTGGGACTATAAATTACTTTTTGATTAATAAAAATCATGCAAATAAACCAAATCAAAAGTTTTTCCTGGTATGAATTTTCTCCTTTTAAACTTTTCTTTTAGTGTTTTCCATAATTTTTTTAATGTTTTTTTGCAACAATTCTTCGTATGTGCATTTTTGCTCATCGACATTGAAAAATTAATGCTGCAAATTTTGTATAAAATTAATTTTGAAAAATTTATTAAAATGAGAGGAAAAATTGAACGGAAATGAAATTAGTGTCACTGAAAAGCTAATGTTTTTAAAAATATGGGGTAAAATCAGTTTTTGTTAGATAACATTTTCGGAAGATGTATTCGGTAAAACGCCAAAATCTTGCAAAATTTTTAATTAACTTTGGACTTTGAATAGTTGACAGTGACATTTATCTTGTTTTTAAGACCTCATGCGCATAAAAATTGCACAATAAACATTGAAAGCCACAGCCTCCCAACTACAGAAAGTTAAGGCTATAACGACTTACATTAATTCAATACTTGCCTCTAAACGACGTTTCTGGAGCGTGCTATTGTCAAACATCTATTTCATGTACTTACAAAAGCTTTACTATCTTCGCCTTTGTTGGAATTTGAGCAAATGACTTATGTTTTCTTTCAGGCATCGTTAAAACACTACTCCGAATCTCGTAATATTCAAAGTTATATATTTTCAATTAAAATATTAGTTATTTATTATTTCTTAGAAAACGCAGGTAAAGATGACAGGTGATATTAACTGCAGCGATTTTTTAATCTGATTAAATAAGCTTCAGAATTCTTTAAGAACCAATGAAAACATTGCCAAACGATATTTGAAAAAATAAGCAGGAAAAATAATGGTAAAGTAATTACACTGTTGCCTAGCAACTGAGTATCATTAAATTTGCTTTATTTCAAAATCGTCTGCGTGTCAACTTTTTATTAAATTTTGAAAAATTAATAAAAGTTGAAGGAAAATGTCACAGATATAAAATTAGTATCATTAAAAAGGTAAAATTTTGAACTTTAAGATGGTGTAAATATAATTTTGGGGGATAATTTGCTCCAAACTTACAGCGGAAAAACACTTTCAGTTAATTTCTAATTAACTGACTGTTTAATTAACTCTTGCGCTTTGAAAAGTTGACAGTAATCTTCTCCTTGTCTTAATTAATAAGTGTGCAAAGTTTGGTTGAATCAGTGTAGTGGTTTAGGAGGAGATGTGTAACATACATACATACAAACATACCCACAATGACTTTCATTTGTATTAAGATATATCATAATGCTAAGATGCAGAATAAAAATAAAAACATTAGTAATTGTATATTATTAAAATGTAATATATCCCATAAGTGCAGCAAAACTTCAGAATCCTAAAACTTCGTTCTCTATTCAATCTCATACTTGTCATCTGATCACTATAAAAATAATCAAAATCTAGAGGTCTGTTCCACACAGAAGAGTCTCAAAGAATGATACCACTCTTATTAGCCTTTATATTTAGGAGCAAAATAAATGATACCCATATAAGATATTTATTTATGATTTCAAAGGAAAATGAAATGAAAGGGCGTTTGTATTATTTCAGGAGCGCACTGGAACGATTTTCCCTCTGTCGAGTAAAGCGCCATCTATTGTTTAATAAAAGAAGTTTCCTGAACTTGGTGAATTCATTTTTGGACACTGCAGAAAAATTTTTATCTGCATACATCCACTGCTGTTTGGGTTCTTATTTTTTATTATAATGAAAAACCGTTAGTGATATTTCGTATTAGTTTCGGTTAGAGAAAATTAAAATCTTTTTAGTTTAATGAAATTACTTTAAACTAGTTTTAGTCATGCCAGAAGCCAGCAGAAAATCAACCTTCCTTTATTGGTTTCTAAAATATCAGTTATTTATGCTTAAAAAATAAAAGCAGTGATATTTTAGAATTAGGATTAGATTTAGTAGAAAGGTATGTTTGAGACAAATGCTTGCTATAAAGCCGCTTTGTCTCCAATTGAAGAAAAAATAATTGAGAACTAAAGCTCGAATTGAGGACAGCACCTGATATTCTAGATTCTCAGAAACGATCAAAAATAAAAAGAAACATATTGCCATTCAAAGAATGCAAAATTCTGAACAAATGTAATGCTTTAGCAGAAGCAGAAGGAAAGTTTTCAACCTGATGGTTGCTTCTTCCAGGGACATAATTTTATTCCAAAATGCAATTTAAGATTTCAAACCTAATTAATAAAACTAAAAAACATTTTAATAATTAGAGAATATTTGCCATAATAAAACTGATAATGTTAGAAAAAGTTGTCGACAATTGAAAGTCAATGAACACCAGATTTTCTTATTTAAAAAGAGAGAGAGAGAGAGAAATAACTTTGTTGGAATTAATATAAGAAAAGTATGCAGTTTGATGATTTTAACACATACAGTAAGGCTCAGAAAGCTATAGTAACCATGCCTTCTATTTGAATATTGATTGATCGAACTGTAAGAGTGAAGTCTAGTTTGAATCTATATCAAGGCTATTAGGTTCCTGGTATTATTCATCTATGACTAGATGAACAAGACTCCAACTGAGATGAACACCATTCTCCATTCTTCAAAGCCACGCTATCAATTTCTTTCTCGGAGTTGCATATATCTATGAGATTTTTTTTTATTTTATCATATTTTCAATTTTATATTGATTAGTAATTTGTCAACAAAAATAATAAAGAAACTGGCTATAAATAATCTCAAAGAAATCTGGAAATAGCATGTAATTTGCACTGTAAATAGAAAAAAAATATGCCATAAAAATTTTCATTAGAAATAGTAATACGGAAAGAATGTATATATTTAAAATAATGTGATAAAAAAGCATTCAGGGTCGCCAGCCCTCACCACCCTCCATTTTCGAACGAAATCGAATAAACATTTCTCCACTGTACATTGTTTATGGAGAAAAACCTTGTAGAAATCCCCCAGGTCCAACTACTCGACCGATTTCGACAGTTTTTATTTTATATGAAAGTTTATGACGTCTAGATTTGCAATAAAGGGTCGCCTGCAACCACCCACCCATCCCATTTTCAAACAAAATTTAAAAAACACTTCTCCAACAAGCATTCTCTATAAGTTTTTCGATTTCGTTCAAAACTGGGGCTGGAAGGGGGCAGGCGACCCTTGATGACATATTTAGACACCATAAGCTTCCATATGAAATAAAAACTGTCGAAATCGGTCTAGTGGTTGGGGCTGGGGGATTTCTACAGGGTTTACCTGTATACAATGTACAGAGGAGAAGTGTTTTTCGATTTCGTTCGAAAATGGAGGGTGGTGTGGGGCAGGCGACCCTTCATTGCAAGCTTAGATGTCATAAGCTTCCATATGAAATAAAAATTATCGAAATCCGTCGAGTGGTTGGAGCTGGCGAACTGTCTGAAGGTTTTCACCACATTATTTTAAATATGTAGATTCTAACAGTTCCATAACAATGGCGTGCCAAAAATATTTTAAAATACCTATTGTAGGTGATGGACACTGTTTATTAAAGGCGAAATCATTCTGTATTTATGGATCTGAAGACTTTCATGCCGAAATTCGTGAAAAAGTTTTACAAAACATTACAACTAGATGAGGTTTATTGAAAGTTTTTACAATTTTATAGGATCTGTTGTCTATAAAGAATATGAAATCTACTGTGGTTTTATGGTCTGTTCCACTGATCTTCATGCAGTATTTAAAACTGAAAAAA
Organism: Araneus ventricosus; assembly: GCA_013235015.1. Taxonomy (NCBI): domain Eukaryota; kingdom Metazoa; phylum Arthropoda; class Arachnida; order Araneae; family Araneidae; genus Araneus; species Araneus ventricosus. The sequence continues at coordinate 8,286 of BGPR01011954.1, forward strand.
GTAGTGGCTGCGAGTCTCGAAACAACGAGGTGGCAGGGACAGTGCTGAGCAAAGTGGGTGCCGGCCGCGAACCCTCCCTAAGGGCAGCGAGAGGGGCTAGTAAATTTTAAATATTCTAAAGAAATTATTTCCCTTTATTATATCTCAATAAATATAGGGGTTATTATAATGGTTATGTAAAACAACTGATAAATATTTTGAATATATGAATATCAAATACTCCCAGAGTGAATATCAAATCATCAAAGGTTCATGCTATGAGTTTATTCTTCCATATAATAAACTCACAGAAAAGTTATAAACCACACTTGTTAGCATTCATTACTCTAAGTACTTAAGTTTAAGCACTTTAAAAAGTATTTATATCGTTTGAATTTATTGTTAATCATAAATCGGCTTAAAGCTTCTTAAATTTACCACATACACACACATTTCCTTAATTAATAGACTTATTCACATAAGATACATCTGATTTTCTTTGATTTAAGAAAATTAGCTCCTTCTCATTTTAAACTAACTAACTAGATTTTTCTTGCATAAGCGTGTTTGCATTTTAAATGAGTGACGTCGATGTCGATGAGTTAAATGAAGCTTGCTATAAATAATTTTTAATGCATTAACTCATAACGAGGCTGAAATTAGATTGTATAATATTTATGACGAGGGTTTTGTTGGACCTTCTCCGGAGAGCAGGAGGACAGGCGTTGAAACAATCTCGGCCAACATTTTGTTTTTCAGTTTTTAAGAGTCTAAAAATTTTAGAGTAAAAATAAACAACAAGAGTATTCTTCCTTCGACTTTCTCACATACATACACAATTTGTCGAGTTCGTGTCCAGTGAAGACCAGTAAGACCTGGAACCAGAATTTGATGCAGATATACAAATTTGGCAATAAGATTGCACACCAAATTTAATTTATCTAGCTTGAAGATTTTTGAGTGTTCACATAACCACATATAGACAGACCGACACACAGCCCTTGGATGGATTTGGTCCGAATTATGATAAATAGCTGCAATTCTAATGACAAAACCGTATGCTAAATTTAATCTTTCTAGCTTTTTGCATTCTGTGAGTTATCTTGCCCTCACGTAGACAGACATCCAAAAGGCGGAATCATCCAAAATTTGATAGAAATCTACAACTTTGGTGTCATCACCCATACCACATTTCATCCACCTAGCTCGTTCGCATTAGAGTTATATTTTTCATACACACATAGGAAGATATAATTCTGAAATTGTTTTGCGGGATTCAGGTAGGAGAAAAATGTTGCGGTTGATCAAAATCTACGGTCGAGCCTTTTGGCGGTTATACTACTTTTCGAGAAGAAAAAAAAGTTCTTCACATTCTTACACTCAATTTTATATCCTCTGGGAAAAGCTCTTAAGGCTATTGGCCCACGATTAGAGCGACACCTTGTATATTATATCACTAAAGTATTCAGTTTATTAGGAAATATGTTGAGTCCGAATACGTTTAACCCTCTGATTCCTAAGGCCATTGAAATAAAGGGACCTCAAAATACGGGAACGTCCGAGATCCTCTATCAGAGATAAGGGAAACTCACTTTCCCCCTCAAAAATCACACTGACAGCTGGCATTGCCCGAATTGTAAGAAAACTCCCCTCTTTCCCAAACACATCTGGGCGAGCCACTCTAAGGAAGAAAGCTGGCACCACGGGTGTAAAATCAATCACACTTTAGGAAAGGGGGTGGAAATTTCAGAGTGACATTCGGACGCTTCGGACGGCTATCGACTTTTGCTCGACGGGACGTATGGGACAGTCCCGTATCGATAGAGTTAACTGGCTTATTCATTTTATTTTCTTGTTTAATGTTCATCCCATTGACTTAATTTCTATAATTATGTTTCTATATCTATTTTATTTCGATGAACGTGTTTGTTTAATGACTATGAAATTTTGTAACTTCACTTTATATACCACTTAAATTTGAGATATCGGAAAAATCTCACAAAAAAGAACATTTCCTATCAATAATTTTATGTTCTACTTAGCAGAGAAATTGAGAAACAGCGTCAGCTGCATTTAAAGGATCAAAATACTCCTCCTTGAGTAACTTATTCAAAGAAATATTTTCCTTAAAATCTCTGAAATTTTATTCTTTTATATTCCAAACAATTACCTATATTATTTGCCTTCGTGAATTCTACCAAAAAAAATTACTTTCAAACTTTACATTAAGGTAAGTCAAACTTACCTTAAATCGTTTTCTGAAGGTGCAATCTTTTTTTCACCTCTAAAGTACGGTCCCCAGTTCTCGGTTCTTAATCTGTGTCTGTAATCGATATAAGCGGAAACTTCCTCGCCTTTTTCATTCACATCTCGAATAAATATGATTGTCTATAAGTTAGAATATTCTAAATGAGGATACGAACATGACAATTAGATGATAATTTAACATATAGATGGCAGCACGACTAACAGATGTTTGGTAAGAAAATGTTCAAGAGATTAAAAACTTGAATTAAAAAATGTTAAAAAATCATTTATTCTTTTAAGTATTTCTTATTTCTTTATTGTTTCATGTACATCGATCTCCCTAAGTTAATACATATTTATGTAACACAACAATAAATTACTCTTATTGGTACAATTTCAAAATTTGAAACCGTTCTTCGACAAATATTTGTTATTCAATAAAATTCTACAACCGTACTTTGTTCTACAATAAGATGATTTTTTTATATTGGATTTTTGATTGCAAGTCTTTTCAATCTTTATTGACTAGCACGAAAGGGGGAGAAAATTTCACTTCAGTAGAGAGGGAAGTAGGGGATGCTATTTTTTAATGCCATGAAATTAAAATTAAATTTATACGAAAGAAATTATTTTATTTCAAACAAACATTCATTTATCATTCGACTGTTCTCAGAATATAATAATTTAAAAGAAAACGATAATCAACTAGTCAAACGGCAATTTGATGAAAATGCTGTTTGAAGAAAATTGTTAAAACATTTATCTATTTATTATGCCCACCAATATAATTTGTCGTCAAGATAACACCACTTTTCCAACTAACTTTAGAATGTTTCCCTCAAAAATTATTTATTTTTAACGATCATTTATCGAAAAAATAGCTATTTGTTATTATATTTGCATTTAGATTATTTAATTATATTCTCAAAATTTTAAAATACTATCTAAAATGTCGTGTTAGAAATAAATGAACTATTGGTTAAATAATAAACATGCTTGGGTCAATTTTTTAACGTAAGTACTGAATTTTAATCACCAATAGTTCTTAACCCATTATATGCCATAACTATGCCATATGATTTCACTTTTTCAAAAAAAAATTACATTAATATGATAACATTAATGAAATACAAAAAAAAAATGCTATTTATGAATTTTTTTTATTAAACTGATTAATCAACTTTTAATTAGAATTAATTATCTTTTCAACTACAAAAATGATTTTTATTGGATTTGTAACTTTTAATACCTGTCAGTTCAACATTCAGATACAACAATCAAAGCTAAAAACTGCACTGTTTAGATGAAAATAAAGAGAAAACAAGCGTCCCAAAAAAGTGACAATGGCAGATAACGGGTTAATACTTACAGCAAGACAACCCGTTAAGTTATCTTCTTCCCTTTTCGCTAGAGCTTGCATTAAATTGCAGGTAGTCTGTAACTCACTGCCACAAATTCTTCTACAGAAAAGAAAGTAAAAAAGCACTATATTTGTAAATTTACAGAGACATTTTTTTTTGTAGTAGGTCCTAATATTCTTTTACAGTGGCGAATCCAGGGGGGGGGCTATCGGGCTACAGCCCCCCAGAGCCAAGCCAGAATTCTTGATATTATTTAAAAACATTAAAACTGTTTTTTCTTAATTTCCCTCTTTAAAAAAATAATAAAAACGTTTCAACATTGCTTTCTGGCTTGGACAGGCTCGAAAATTTTCCTATTTTTGTAGTCATTCCACTTGTACTTGTAGGTTTGACGGGGTCGAAGACACTTTTTGGCTAGTTATTTCACTGTAATTTTTATTAAATTATAGAAAGTATTGTATTGTTCTTTATGATTCTTATTGACAGGTGAGTAAAGTCTGTAAAGTTAAAGAGTTTTGGTTTACTTTAGCCTTGAAGTTTGACATTCGTCACGACGATACAAAATTTTTTACCTCACCCCCCCGGGGGCCGTCCCGAAGTGATATAGTGCTCTTTTGATTGTTAGAAACTGTGCCCCCCCCCGGACAATGGCCTAGAGTCTATCCGGGGTTTTGCATTTTTTTTGTGCAAATTTTTGCAAATATATTAATATTTTGTTATTGTGAAATCACTTCTTTCGCGTTTACTGACCTGCACCTCCACGTGGTGGCCCCTGGGGAAGAGACAACTCTTCGCTAACGCAGGCAGTGGGACTGGTAGATTACGAATTATATGCCTCCTTTTGGAAGCATGGCGAGTACAGAGGACTTCACAGTACAGGCGCAGAAGGTACATGAGGCTGGACTGGAATTGCTGGAGACTGCCTCCAGATCGAATAAGATCAGTATTGTTAATCAAAACGGCTTTAGGAAAATATTCATGGACTTTGTAGAAGTTATCAATAAGCAGCAAAAACTGCTGAATATTGTTACGGGACGGATGATTGAACAAAAAGAATTAATTCAAACGAAACTTGAAAAGTTGATTACACCCCCGATTCCCTTTGCAGAGATAGTGAAAGAGGAAACAAGGAAGCATAGGTCTAGATCAAGACCTAGAGATAAAAAGAACACCGTATTGGTGTACTCGAAAAAGGAGACGGATAGTAGGAAAGTACGAGATAAAGTGCAAAAGGCCATAGATCCATTTAAGCTTAAAATTGGTATAAAGAATGTCAAAGACGTTAAAAAGGGTATTCTCATTGAGTGCAATAAAGAGGACGAAATACAAAGATTGACAGATGAAATTGAAGGAAACGAAACTCTGAAGAATGAATGTGAAATTCATCAACCGCAAAAATTCAATCCGAAGATCATTATTTACCGAGTTGGAGAAAATTTTGACATCGATGAAGGACTCAGCAAGCTTAAAGAGCAAAATGAGGAATTTGACGAAGCTGAAGTCAAACATGAATTTTTGCAAAAAACAAAATTTGGCACAAATTGGGTAATTTCTACCGACCCAAAATCGTTCTATAAAATTATGAAGACTGGCAAAGTCAATTGTGGATGGCAAAGACACAATATTAGAGAATATTTGAAGGTAAAGCAATGTTACAAGTGCTACAGATTTGGCCATTTGGCCAAATTTTGTAAGAATATAACGGACGATAGAATACTATGTAGTAAATGTGGACAAGCTGGACATAGGAACAGGGAGTGCTCTAATGAGGCAAAATGTCTCAATTGTGCAAGATACAATGAAAGAAGCAGGGTTAAATACGACGATAAACATGATTGTATGAGCAGAGACTGCAGTATGATTCAAAAAGAAATAGATTTTTTGAGAATTAGAATAAATTACTCTTTTGAAATTTAATGTCTGCTGGTTCAAATAAACTTGTGTTTAACTGTGGTTTTATTAATCTTAATCATGCAAGAGCTGCTGCTAATCTGATTGAAAATGATGTTCTTCATAAAAATCTCGATATGGTTTGTCTCAATGAACCCTACTACTATCAAGGGTCTATTTGTGGTTGCCCAAGAGGCTATAAGCAAATTGCTGTGGACGGTGAGCCTAGAGTGGCTACCTTTATTAGAGATAATATTAATTTTGTCACACTTGAAAAAGAGCGTGATTTAATAGCTTTAATGACTAATTGGAATAATACAGATTATCTAATAATTAATATTTATTGCCCTCCAAGTGCTAATCTTGAGAGTTCGATTGCAAGATTGGAGTCAATATGTGTTCGATTTGTTGACAAAAGAGTCATCATTCTTGGTGATTTTAATGCTAAAAGTTCTGCATGGAGTCCAAGACCTACGGACGAAAGAGGTAGACTGGTCCTGGAGTTTGTGAATAAATTAGATTTCACTATTGAAAACAGGTGTGATTCAATTGCAACTTATTCATGCGAAAAGGGTGAAAGCTGGATAGATTTGGTTATCTCTAAGAATATTGATCGAAGTTTGGTGGCTAATTGGCAAGTACACGACCAAATTACAGCAAGCGATCATAGATTAATTACTTATACACTTAGTGAATCCCCTAGACAAGTGAGAAGAAGAACTATTTGGAAGCTAGAGAATTTGAAAATATTGGAATTTAAATCGGAAATGAGCAAGCTGGTTTCTTACTTTAGTCGAATAGACCTGAACAAAGAGAACTTGGAAGAAATGCTGACAAACTTTAGTATTAGGGTTGTTAAAACATGCATTAAATGCAGGAAAAATAAGAGTATGGCGAGAAGAAGTAATTCTGTTTGGTGGACTCAAAGTTTGGAAATAGAGAGAAGCAGAGTTCGTGCTTTGAGAAGACGGTTTCAAGCATGTTTGGAACAAGTGGAAAGAAGTAGAAAAAGGATTGTTTTTAAAGGGGAATTCGCAAAATATAAAAAGAAAGTTTTAAGTGCAAAAACCTCTAGTTTTAGAGGTTTTCTTGAAAAATTGGTGAACAAGAACCAATTGGGCATTGTTAAAGATGTCCTAAAACTGGGAAATATTGAGCTAAGAATTGAAAGAATTAGACTGGCAAGTGGTGTGTTTATTGAAAATTCTGGAGAATGAAGTGCATTCTTAATTTCACTTTCAGTGTAGTTTCAGGCAGAGGATATAATGGATTCGGATCTCATTATAGATGAGGCCTATCCCGAATTTACTTTAAATGAGATTGAAATGTGTATTAGCAGGATGAAGAGGGATAAAGCACCGGGTGAAGATGGGTTATCTCTTGAAATTATAGAAGAGATCTTCTATGCTGATAATGACTGGTTTGTTGGGGTTCTTAACCTTTGCCTCAAATTCGGTATATTTCCAAAAATTTGGAAGGAGTCTAGAGTGGTTCTTATCCCCAAATCGAATAAAGATCTCTCAAATCCTGAATCATATAGGCCAATCTGCCTTCTGTCAGTTTGGGGAAAAATTTTGGATAAACTTATGACTCAACGGTTGGTTTATTTCTTGGAATCTAATAAGTTATTAGACCATAGACAATATGGATTTAGAGAAGGTATGGGCACATTGGCTGCACTTAGGATGGTAAATAAATTTATTGATTGTGCAAAAAATGAAAAAATGATTACATGTATGATATCATTGGATATCAAAAATGCGTTCAATTCCATAAGATGGGAAGACATTATTAGTCTTTTGAAAATATATAAGATCCCTGGAAAACTTCTTATACTTTTTAAGAGTTTCCTGAACGATTGATCCGTTATTCTTGAAGATGGAAGTAAATGGAATTATAACATTGGTGTTCCCCAGGGTTCTAGCTGTGGACCAATCCTTTGGCTCATTGTGGCAAATGAAGCATTAAAAATGTTTCCGGAACAGCCTGGCGCACTTGTCCAAGCTTTCGCGGACGATTTTGTTATTTTGATTAAGGCCTCGGCATCTTATAGGTTTACGGAAATTAGCAAAAACTTTGTCTCATGTTTTGAAAGTTGGGCTGAAAAGTTCAACTTAAGATTTAGCGAAAATAAGACTAAGTATATAATGATCAAAGCTAGGAAAAATGTTACTCATTTTCCGGGCATCCATTTATATGGTAAAAGAATTGGGTACACGAATGAACTGAAATATCTAGGAATAGTTTTTGATCCCAATTATTCTTTTATGACTCATCTTCAAAGAGTCCAGGAAAAAATCGTTAAAATTAATGAAAAGTTGAGAAGAGTAGTTAGAGCAACTTGGGGCCTTAGGCCCGAAATGGCCAAGGAAATTTACCAAACTATTCTTGAAAAGATAATATTATATGGAGTAGAAATTTGGTATAGAGATGGAACAAAAATGAATATGAAACTCCTGCAGATTCAACGATACCCGCTTCTTTCGATTACGAAAGCATATAAAACAACGTCAAATGAAGCGTTACAAGTCCTTAGTGGTTGTTTGCCAATTGATCTTAAAGCGCAAATGATTTGTGAAATAGATTCTAAATTAAGAGGTGTCAATAATGTTTCTACTTCTGTTGTGACTGACTTTGAACTAGAGGAAAAAATTATACCATGGGACGTTTTAAGAATTAACTGGAACTTGTATAACAACATGAGTAGTTCTTTTTCCGTTTTTACGGACGGTTCAAAAATGAACAATAGGGTTGGAAGTGCATACGTTATTTATTGCGGTAACGATGAAATTGATTTTTCTATGTTCCGATTGTCGGATAATTCTTCAGTATTTATGGCTGAGGCCTTTGCCATTAGTAAGGCTGTGGATGAAATAATTTTTAGGAGGATGGAATATGTTGATTTGATCACGGACTCGAGATCAACACTTATGTCTCTATACTCCCTTAAAGAAAAAAGATGTTTTATTAATAGTATAAAAAGGAAAATAGTGAATTATGAGGGAAGAATTAATCTGAAGTGGGTTAAAGCCCATGAGGGTACAAGAGGAAATGAAAGAGCAGACTTCCTCGCCAAGTTGGCAATCGATAAAGAGGAAATAGATATCTGCTTCGGTGTAACAAAATCTGAAATTAAGTCATCAGTGAAAAATAAGATGATGCGACGATGGCAAGATAGATGGAATTCTAGTAAAAATGGAGGAGTAACTAGAAGTTTTTTTGGAGAAGTGTGTTTGAGAAGAGTAAAAGGAGATTTTTACTTGAATCAGGTTTTTACTGGGCACGGGATCTTTCGAACCCATCAAAGTAGATTTTACAATAAACCAATTGAATGTCAGTGTGGTGCGGAAGTTGGAGATACTGCACATGTACTTTTAGCTTGCGATCTTTGGAAGGCGAAGCGTGATGAATTGAAGATTAAAGCTGGTACTCCTCTAAAAACTCTTTTGCGTTGGGAGGGTTTTCAGGTTTTTTGTCGCTATGTGATTCAATCTTTGTTAAATTTAGAATTGAATTAACTTTTGTTGCTACATTTTATTTGTTTGTAACAGTGGAAGATCCACTGATTTATTATTTTTTGTATTTAATTATAATTGTATGTTGTTGCGTTGAAATAAAACGCCGGCGTGGCTGGCAGTCGACAGTGGGTGGTGAGTGGCTTTAGATTTTTGGTGGTGGTCTCTCTGCTGCTTGTGAACCCTGGACCAACACGTGTCCGCTGGGGCTCTGGTCCGGATCGGGCTGATGATTGTCCCGCTCTGATGGAATGTAATTGACTAGATGGAGGTAGCACCGGGTGCGCCTGTGCCTCTCTGCTGGGTGGGGTGCTGTCGTGACGACAGCAAATTTTTCCCGGTTGGCAATTGCCGGGCGGGTCTATTTTTTTTTGTACCCCCCCCCCCCCCCCCAGACCCGAATCCTAGATTCGCCACTGTTCTTTTACAAAAATATCAATCTTTCTGAAAAACAATCAGCAATTTTTTAGTGTAAAGGACACAATCTAATTAGATTAGGAATAATATGATCTTAGATTTTTAAGATAATTTATCATGAAAAGTTTAAATAATGTTTCTTAAAAAGTATTTTTGATAACACTTAGTTTGTTTTTTTTTCAATAAGGCGCATGTGAATAAATTGAATATGGCAGGCCTTGACGTAAGTAGGCTAAAAGCAGTGGCGACTCGTCAGCTCAGAAACAAGCAGTGCTTCAAAAGTAGTCTAGATCTAAGTTGTAGGAAATTTTGTGCTGATTATTTTGGTATATAATGATGATATACTAAAAATTGATAGTTTTTGAGTTATAAGCAAAAACTGGGGGAAAATGTTTTCATATTTTTTTGGCCATAACTAAAACAAAACAACAAGCAACAAACTTCCAACAAAAACACTTTGGTGGTAAACCTCAGATTCATAATCAGCACCCCAAAAAAAAAAGGATCAAAAAATTAGAACTCCTCCAGAATTTGATTTTAAAAACTACTTAATGGCTGGACTACTGAGAGAAAGAGAAAAAAGCCAAATGAGGAAGGCAAAGTCGGAAATCGCGCCAAACGAGACATGTGGAGAACGCAACTCAAGGGCATCTTAATCAAACGGAGAAATGGTTGCTTTTTTTCTTCCGAATGAGCGTTCCGCGTTGCTCAGTGAGCGAATTTTGATCCTTAGGAGGGCCAAAACTCTATTGAGATTTGGTCTGTCTCTTTCTTCATACTTGATTGATTTTTCGTCTTCCTTTTACGTTTTCCATTACTTTTCTGTCATTTCCGTTGATCATTAAACACTCAGACAAGCCAATTAGAATAAACACGAAAATTCAAACCTTTATAATAATTTCAGGGGGGGGACTGCCGCCAATGAGTAAAAAGAAACCGAAGCACCTTCGAGCCGCGAGTGAAATCTTTTTCCTCACTCCTCATATTTGACTTTAAAAAGTAAACAAAAAGAAGTACTTTTACTACTATGATCAAAATGTTGAGGAACTTCCGAGATATTTTTCAATTGTAAATAAATGATGCCATCTCTCGCGGAGTAAGCAAAGTATCATGTGACCGACTAAACAGAATAGGCTTCTTCCAGCTCAAATACATATAAAGCATGCTCGTAGTTCGTGGCTACAGGCATTCAAAGGTTCTCGTTCCGGAGAATGCCAAGTCGTGGATGCTATATCATGATAAGATATCGATTCACAGGTGCATCCTGGTGCCAAATTACTATTCAAAACATACACTCCAGCACTTTCGCAACTTATTTATTCCCCTGATCTCCTCTTATGTGACTTTGCATGTCATGAAGTCATCATCATGATGACATGTGACATGAAAATTTGCTTACAAGTCTTAAGTTGTTGGGGACAAGTCTTAAGTTCCAAAGAAGTGCAGCGCCGAGGGCACTGGAAGATGTAGCAAAAGGAGATTTGTAGTCCGCATGCACGGCTGCAAAGGCTAGTTACTTCGAAGGAAACACTAAATAAAGCAGGTATATTCTGTATTTATTCTTCTGTAATAAAATAAGTTCCGGAACTTTTTGAACGTAGTAGTATTTTATATTCACAGCGTCGTCAAAAAAATGGGACCTAGCGCACACATACATTTTACTTACCAGAATTTTACGGAATTTCATCAAGGCATATCGCACACCCTGTATATCTGTTACATGGCCAAAAAGTCAGATTGAACTGAAGTGTTATCGGAATTGAAGTGTTTTATTAGATCATGAGCTGAGATGTTCTAAAGCTATGTTAGTCAATGGGGATAGGCGGAATTTTCTTTTCGACATTTGTGATTTTAAAAACCATTTCAGAGGAAAATTCAAACAGAGCAGTTATTATTCACATAGAAAGAGTTTTGTGCTAGTTTAAAGATATTACAAAAGATAGCGTACAATTTTCAAAAATTCTGTCATTTGGCTGCTATTAATATTGTCGTTATTCAAAGGTCAGAATAAACTAGAATGTTGAAAATGAATCGAATTATTAAAATTATTTTCAATAATTTATTCCCGAAAGCCGCTTTGAAATTGTTATTAAAAAATCGCACCTTTCGGGAAATATTATCATAAACGAAAAGTTTATGCATAAGGAACATCTGGAAAATTGCCCATGTTTCGTAGAAAAATAACAGAGAGAAAATATTACAAGGAGAAGTTAAGTATTCCTAAAAATGAGCTATAATCTGATGCATAAGTCATATTCTATGCCTGTAGTATTTTGCAAAAGATATGAAGACGCTGGTTTTTCTTATTCAATCATAAAATAGGGATTAATTTATGCATTTGGCTTTAACCCTATCTATACGGGAACGTCCCAAATGCCTCTTCAAGCAAAAGACGTCGACCGTCCGAAACGTCCGATTATCACTATTAGCACATCACGTCCGATTATCACATGGAGTTTTCACCCCCTTTCGTTAAGTGTGATGGATTTCACACCTGCGGCGCATGCTTTCTTCGTTAGAGTGGCTGTGTAGTGGTGAGGTGAATTTCCCTTACCTTTGAAAGAGGAACTCGTACATTCCCGTATTTTGAGGTCTCTCTATTCCAATGGTCTTAGGAATCAAAAGATTAAGCTCAGTAACGAATTTGAGATATTCTGAACCTACGTTTTTTATAGTAGAATCAATCTTCATTGAGACTTTCTTTACCTTAGAAAACGTTTGATAGATTTTAAGCAAAGATGTTACTATTATAAATCGCAATTTTGAAATAAAAAAGTTTAATAGACAGTGGCGACTCGTCCATTAAGGATACAGAGCTGCAGCACCCCCTGAAATTATTTTTTAAACTTGTATTTTCGTTTTGAATCTTATTTGCTTACTTTTCCGCTCTCAGAGTTCAATGACTTACGAAAATGCAAAAAAGTAATAAAAAAATTTAAAAAGGCATAAAATGTATGCAAACGAAGAGAGACGCAGGTCTGAGCATCAAAATAATCTGCCCCAACCCCGAAATCCGTTCACTGAGCAGCAAATCTGGAGAGAAAAAGCAACCCTTTCTTCCTTTAGCTTAGACGGGCTGAAAGTCAACACAGCTCTGGCTGGCATGGAGCCAATTGAAAGGAAGAAAGATGCTCTTTTTAATATATTTTTCTTTTTTCCTCACTCTCACACAAGTTGCAATCTCATTGGCTGTTCATGAGTTTCGATTCGTGTGGCTACGATAGATTCAAGCAGATAATACTATTCTAAAATTTTCATATTTTTAGAGTATTTCAGAAAAAAATATATTTAATATGTTTTACCTTAAAAATAAATGTTCTGTATATGAGTTATTTTATATTCATTTTTGAAAAAGTGTTATCGAGTGAACTGGGCAAGGAGGGAAGTGTACATGTGGAGCTCCGATTATTATTATTTTTTTCGTCAGAGGAATCGTCACATCAACAGTCACTTTAATTTTTGTTAGTAAAACTAATAGAAAATGTCATATGCTGATTATTTACTTTGTTTGAAAAGCAGGAAATTTCACATCTGGGTTTGGAATTAAAAAATGTGGCCTACTTGGAGATAAAGTAGCTTTTAGAATTGTATTCTCTTGATAAACATTTTTTTGCAGCCCTGCACGTTTCTGAGCTCACGAGCTACCACTGTTAATAGAGAATTATCTTTTAAAACGTTTGATTTCAAATAATGTTTTTATGTATAGCGTTCGCTTTGAAGCAATAAATCGGAAATTTTTATATGGAAAACTGGAAAAAGAACTTGTGAATGAGCAATGGAGATTATGATGACATTCTTTTTAAAGCTTATCTGCATCGAATAAAAAAAATGCTTCTATTTCTTTAGAAAATAGAATTAGTCAATGACGCAGCGATGCAAAATGGCGCTCGGCCCATTTATGATCGCCATATTTCGCTACGCCATTGCGATTAATGTTTAATTCTTAGTTTTCATCATGAAATTAATTACCAGCAGGAAACACGCTTACATGTCTTTAACTTTATGCTCTTCGGTCTGTGCTGCCTTTTGTGCTTTCCTTTGATCAAAAGCTTCTTTCGAAATGATCCGCTTGTTCGAATGGTACCCCAGCACCAGAAGATCTCGGCACATTTCCTTGTCCTGGGGAAATGAAATTTTGACAAGTAATGAAAATACCACACCTTCTATATTTTGAAAACATGTATTATAGCAACTACTCAAGAAATAAAATGTTATATAATTAGCAGCTCATTAACTAAGGAGCATTCGAAATATATCCAGCTTTGTCTCACTCAATTTGAGTTTTTTTCTGGTTGAATCCAAGTGAATTGGGTTGATGCATTTTTCAAGAAGCTAGGAAAAACAATACAAACAATTTTCACGTCTACTACCAAGAATTGTGGACACAAAAAGGCTTTGCGAGAAACTTATATTTTTGTATCTGTTTTCTATGTTGCCTAAGTATGTAAGTATTTTCAGTACAAACAGTTACGTATGTTCTGACACCCAATAAAAGTTTCCAAAAAATACATTCATTTATTCTACATGCTCTCTCTTACATAAGTATGGATACTTGACACTACCCTGCCGGCATTGATACCTTAAAGCTTTACTTGTTCCACACAGTTCCTTTATTAAGACATTTTATAATCTGAAATTTATAATTAAAGGCGTTTTTGCCAGAAAATGTTAATGCGTTATTATTAATCAGTGCGTTTTTATATATTGAATCGAATTTTAAAGAAAAAATTTTTAACTCTAGACAATTTTATTGGAAAAAACCAACAGAAGAATTAAACTCCACACCAATAACCGACATTGTAATTTTACCGAAATACAGACTACGTGTTCTATCTCGATATAGTAACAGAGTCTCTCGATTCTATTTTAGTTTCAATGAAAATGGGCTTCAATGAAATGAGCATTCTGCCTGTTAAAAGTAAATTCATACAGTTTAGTTTAGTTCCACTTTGAAGCAACACGAGGGCTATATTGGGACGTATTTTTGAGCCTCGGTCAGATGACGAGGGCGACACCTGGGCTGGCACGCCCTCCCTCTCCACACTTCCGCACCACACCAACGGGATGACGTTTGGCCCCCTACGTATGATTTAACGTGCAACAGGCCCTATACACGGCGACACGACGAATCTTCGACGGGTTTCGGACCTGGGACCCTTCGGCCCCAAAGTCGAGACATTACCACAAGGCAACAGCGGCCTCATCAATTTACACTCAATTCATTCTAATGAAGTCCCCTAAAATTCCTCTGACAATGTTATTTCTAAAAAAATTGTTAAGATCCTTTCTTCCTTACATCGTGAAGTCACTATTCAGCTTCACCAAAGAAACTTTTGCTAAAATACTTTTTTCACTAAGTCAGCTAGATTGCCAGTGAAGGGCTGCTGAGCTCACAGATCACGAGAGTCTTCCAATTTTATCGAGACTAAGTGACAATTTTGTCACTTAATCGATTTTAAGATCGTGAAAATTCAACAATTTTCAGTGTTTTAGAAAGCACCAAAAACAGTTAGAAAATGAAATTATTGTGATTGTCACTAATAACAGAAATATTTTTTCCTCCTGTGTTCCTATCTCTGTCCTCATCTATACCTTATACTAACTAGTTGCCTGTAGTACAGTCCACGAAGGAAAAATAGAAAAAGAAAATAGTGTAGAGGTAATGGTAACTGAGAAATCCCCCCTTTCAACCCATCTGTACCCCTGCGTACCCTCCACCAGCGGGAACTTTTAGTATGTCGTTTAGGGCACTCTAACCAACAACTGTGCCGAATTTCAAAACTACACCATTCTTCAAATTTGCAATTATTTGACTGGACTACGAGTTGAAGGAAACTTGTAAAGGGCAACAGATGTGAGGGGAGGAAAGAAGCATAATTGTTCATCAAATGGATCACCATTACAATAAGGAATTTTAGAAATATTCATTTTTGAATCCCCATGTATCTTCTAAGTTATTGATGCTTTAAAAAAAGTGGGGCGTTTTTTCGTAGGAAATTTCATGTAATTTAATTTTGTAATTCAGTGTTTTTCTATAGAACCCATTGTTTTCGAGATAGTTAAGAAAAACTGAAAATGCCCCCCTTTAAACCCTCCCTGTACCCTCGCGCACCCCCAGCGACGGGGACTTTTAGTATTTCGTTTAGGACACTACCTGCAACAACTATGCCAAATTTCAAAACTACACCATTTTTTTTTTCTTTTCGTCGATTTTTGGCCTTCGTTGACTAGACTACTGTAATATCTTCTTGCTTTTTAATCATCTAAGTAATTTGTACGTTTCGTATTTTAAACAAAAATAACCCATTCACCCCTAAACTTTCTCGTATA
>BGPR01011954.1:24034-46682 GCA_013235015.1 Araneus ventricosus
AGAGTATAATTGAGTGAGAGTGAGCTTCTTTTAATACCAACGAAACCGATAAGGACTAACCCAAACATGATGTTGAGGGTTGTTTACGCTCGAACAATTAAAGACTAAAGAGAGGGAAACACCCTCTTGATGATTCTCATTTGAACTGGCTGATGATTCACGTTACTTGTCAGCAACAGGCTCGCAGAGAACAAAGAAGTTCCTGTGCGGAGGGGAACGTCTATCCAACCCACCTCTGTTGTTGAATTTTGTCGGAAAAAGTAAAGAACATCGCATTATTGCATCAGACTAGATAGGTGGGAAAATTAGTAAACAGGAAGTTTAGATTGTTTTCTGACAAAAAGAAATAGAACTCGATATTTCCTTGTTCCCATGTCTTAAACCTTTCAAGTTCACTACATGTTTCGTTCTGAAAATTACTGAATTTATTTCTAAAATTAATATTAGACATGTAGATGATCATAAATATGTAAAGGCAAAAAATTAGCATTTTTAATTTTCAAGAATTGTGTGGTTTCACAATGAAACCAATGAACGGTAACGTGCTATCTTTCCTCCGAATAAGTTATCAACGTAAAGCAATTTAAATTACATATTTAATTTATAAGTATACGTGAGTATTCAGGATATTCAACCTTCATAAAATTCAATACTTTCGAAGATTCAATTTTAAAAAATATCAATTTGTGCGAGACCCCTCATCATTTTGTTTCTCGTAGAGAGCAAAAATAATTTATCTTTTGATATGCTGATATCTTTATGAGTACTAATGGTATCGAACTGGAATTTTTATATAAGTTGGCCTATATGTCTGGCTCTTAATTTATGAAAGAAATATTATGCTACGTTTCGCCCATGCGCAGTAAAAAAATGCTCAATGTGTGGTTTCACTGCGAAACCAATAAACGTGAAAGGGTTAACAAGATCTAAGAGAGCTAAGAGTTAGGAAAAAGAAGAAGAAAAATCTTTCATTTTCTCTTTTTCTAAACCATACTTCTTTTTTTAAACACCATAAATAAAATTCCATCCTTAAATCAAAGGTGCAAGATTAGATGAACAAGATGCCCTTCAAAGTATGTTTTAATGCAAATCTTTTATATTCACAGATATTGAATTTTTATTTATTACAAAATATATATAAATCCGAAAATTTTACCATAAATCACTGATGCGTGGCAAATGCACCGAGTCAAACTCATTTTGGAATCCGCCACACATCTTGTAGGAGGAAAAAAGAAATGACGACACAACGCAAGATAAGACAACGTTCAGCCAAACGCCAAACAGAAAGTGCAATTATATTTGTCAAGTGATTCTGATGTTCTGGGGATTGATCCCATTCACCAGTTTTAAATGCATATTTACGGATCCTACTATGGTAGTAACTGAGGTCTATTTTAGTTGGCTCTCAGCCTCACGTGGTTTGGCGGGTTTCTTAATGACGTCAGGCGCTTTAACCTAAGTTCTGTGGTAGAGAATTTTAAGTTGTTTTCTATCGTAGACGCTCGATTAGTGATGGCTACATCAAAACAAAAAGTTTTTATAAAAATTAAGGGTACATTGAAAATAAAAATAATAATTTTCTCCATAATTCAATAGAAGCCGACGAAGTAATAATAATTTAAAATCCTTCAGCGCCATGCTATGACGTCATTAAGAAGCTAGAGAACTCACGTGACGCTGAAAGCCAATGAAAAGCGACCTCAGTTACTACCATAGTAGGATCCGTAAATATGCGTTTTAGCTAAGCAGAAACTTTTGAACTCCTGTTCGCAAAAGAAATAGCAGACAGAGTTTGCAATGTTTCACTGTAATTCAGTTAAAGTTTTCTGCTTCATCCATTAAAATTCTAAAGCTTCCATGTTGTTCACCGACATCAATCATAAATTCATAATATTGATTCTTCGATTTTATATGAATCAGTCCCACAGATATCATTTGTCAAAAGTCAATGTAATCCTTTATTGGCTAGACTGGATTTCTTGACACACCATCCAAACATCTGGTTATCGATGGCGATTCAAAAATAGGTATAAGTTAAGAATAAAGTGATAATCGTTGGCCAAACGTTTCGGAACCACATCGCATTTTGTTTTTTCATAACTTCCGAAATCATTTTTCTTGATGATCTATCTTTGTTAAACTTTTCCTTACACATACGAGCTCATACAGATATTTTATATTTATTTATTTTAAAAAACGCACACTACAGAGAGAACTCCAGTTACAGAGTGCAGAAAAATGAGCATCAAACTCACCTGAATACTAAAGATATTAAAAACCTATTGGGAAAACAAAAACTGTATACAGTCTTCATGAAAACATTAAAAATATGGTGAGAATATAGAAGTCATAATCACTGAACCATAAAAAAATTTACATATACATAAATAATTTAAAAGTTGAACAGACATAGTCACAGAGACATTAAGAGGCACTCTAGGATATTAAAAGCCATATACAGTCTTCTTAATAACATAAAAACACAATAAAGATTTACGAATTAAAATGAATAAATCTAAAAAAGTTAAAAAAACATTAAGGATAAAAAGTTGAATACACTCAATGACAAAATTATAAGGTGTGGCCAAATGTAAAGGGGACTACAGTTAGATGTAAAGAAATTTTACTAACAATATTCTAAATACAGTTCACGTGGAATAAATAATCGCAATTGGCATTGATACTCTGATCTCAGCGCGTAGGAAGGGAGTGGATGGCTTCAGTGTAGAAACTCCTGGATTGCTGACGGGTCCAGTTTTCCACGGTGTTCTGCACTTCCTTGTCACAGGTGAACCTCTGACCTTTCAGAAATTTTTTTATGTGGCCGAAGATATGGGAGTCACATGGGGAAATATCGGGGCTGTAAGGAGGATGTTGCAGGACCTCCCATCGAAATTTTACAAGGAGCTCGAGGGTCTTATTGCCCACGTGTGGCCTAGGCGTTGTTCTGGAGAAGCATTATCCCATTCGAGAGCTTGCCCCTGCGCTTGTTCTTTGATGGTGTGTTTGAGCCTCAGCAACGTGTTGCAATACCGCTCTGCGTTAACTTGCACCCCGTTGTAGCCAGTCGATGAGTAGAGTTCCTTCTTCACCTCTTTCATCCTGCGACAAATTTGTGACCCCTTTTGCGCGAAGAAATTGGATAACTGCTCTTTGTACTGATCTGGAAGAATCCATCATGCAACAAACTGCAGAAACAACTCTCCAGAAATGAGGATATTGATGCGAAGCCGTTAACTACGCAGGTGCAACTGGGAATACCACCACGCCATCTATGGGGTAGCACATTAACTCACTGGGATTTGATACAACGCCGATACAGCTAAGGTTTCCTTTTCATTTGGGCACACTTTATATTAAAAACGCAATAGGAATTTAAAAATTGGAAACATTCAATTTTAAAAACACGAAAAGACATATTTAAAAAATCAAGATCCCCAGATAACCTGTCAAAAACAATACAAACTCTATATTTTTGTTTATTTATTTAAAGAAGGGAACACACATTAGAAAGACAAAAATCCAATCACAGAGTGCAACGATTGAACTCAAACGCTTATGAAAATATTGAAAAACATTTTTTTAAAAAAAAAGACAGGATGCTGTCTTTTTCAAACAGTAGTTGATGTTAAAGGCGTAGGACTACTTTACTCGCGTGACTCTTTTCAGATTTTCAATTTTTTTTTTGTAACTTCTGTTGTTACTCTTTATCTCTAAAATAAGGCATTAGTTATGTTTTTAACATATGTAGTTACCAAGATATAGAGGATCGCATCACCGATTCATGTGTATTTTTGCCCAACTTTGCGACTCAGTATTCGCTGAACTACAGTTCCGATTTTTCAAATTTTTTTGTAACTTCTGTTGTTACCCTTTATCTCTAAAATAAGACATTACTTATGTTTTTAACATACGTACAGTTACCGAGATATAGAAGATCTCCCATACAACGTTTTTTTGCGTTTTGGGATGTGAATCAAATTCCTTCCTGAGACCCAAATGGGAGGAACGCAGTCCTACGTTAAAAAAAAAATAAGATCAGTTTTTTTTCTATGATGTTTCTGTAGGCGTGAAAATAAAAGGAAATTGCCTTATTGAAAATTTTTCTAAAGTTAGGATGTCATTTTTCTGAAGCAAAACTACAAAATATGCTGGAACTGAACAAAATTAAGAGAACTACAATCCTTTTCGAGAGCCTCAATTCTGCATTAAATTTTGATGTTAGAATAAAAATTCGAATCGAATTTTAATTAACAAAATAATGAAACAGAAAATATTTTTTTATATATTTAAAGGAGTCCTGTACTTAAAATTTTAAACCGTAAAGATAAATCTGTATATTTTTAAAAGATGTTTTAAATATTTTTAAACAGACAACATAGCGCTAATTCACATGTTAAGAGTCTTAGAAACTTTCAGTGGGTATTACGATTCCAGAAGCTAAGACATTAAGTTCATAAATAATTATTGAGTTTCCCATGAACATCTTCAGAAGCATTTTAACCTAATGCAACTATGACAAATGATGCATAGTTATATCCTTTATATTTTTATCTTTTGTAGTTATTTATGAATAATTCAATAGTTAATTGATAAAATTCGTGACTTATTACAGTTTTTACTTGAATTAGAAAAGTTTTTCTCCTAAAAAAGTCATTTCAAGTATTTTTATACAACTCAATGGGCTAGAATTTTTCAAAAATGCTCAATTACCATGCGAAATCTCTATTAAACATTACAAACCAGCGGGAGAGATCTCCCTAAACTTTCTCGCATACTTCCCAAAAAGGTGTCATTTCTCCCTCTCCCCCGGGCGCGGATAAAAAAATGCGAACATTCTGTGACCCAGAATGCTGTGACTATCCACGAGTTTTCCTTAACGCGCGCCAAGGTCACGAATATCGCCAAACATTCGCCAAGACGCAAATGGCCTTGCATCATAGTAAGAAAATTGAATATGCAAGTTGCACGCCTTTTTTAACCGATTGAAGCAAAACTTGGACACTATAAATAAGGTTAGAAGGCCACTTACCAAATTTCATTTATCTAAGTCAATATGTTAAGGAATTGCCGTGTTCACAAGCATGCGATTATACAGACCGACAGGCAGTCAACATTTGGACGGATTTAGTCCAAAATTTGATACGGACCTACATTCCTGATGGTAAAACTATGTACAAAATTTTATCCGTCTAGCTATTTAAGTTTTTGAGTTATCGTGTTCACATGAACGCGGACAGACGGTCAAACGGGCTTTCCCCGGACGGAGTTTGTCAAAATTTGATAGAAACTTACAAATTATGTGCCGAGATCATATACCAAATTCCATCCCTCTGGCTCTAATAATTTTTGAGTTATCGTGTTCACAGACAGACAGACATAATTCCATAAATTGTGTTTTTCAGACTCAGGGAGGTCTAAAACGTGGAGATTCATCAAGATCTCGAGTTCGAATTTTTTGACGATTACAATACTTTCTCTTTGTATACTTCGTATATGAGAAAGTAAAAATGTATCTTAACGGTATTTTTGTGAATCTCATTCACATTCATTCCTCGTCTATCAAAACAGAACAATTTCTTATCAATGACATTCGAGCAGATTTTAGCAGCTTGAAATTCCTGAGCAACTTCATCTGCTTTCATCCAGTTCACTGCGCGCCAACCAATCTCATCACGTTTCGATTGGTTGATGATTTTAGTAGGTCATTTCCATCTACTTATCGCGTACTTATGTCCAGTTAGTTGGAATCTTTTGATTCAAAACTACAGTGCTCTAATTCGTATATTGAATGATTTTAGCACAATAAAAATCCTCTTAAGATATGAAATTTACAATCGATATACCGAAAATAAGAAGAAACTCACATGTACCGAAAATACGCATCCTCAAATTATATGTTGGAGTTTTGAAAAAGTACTTCGATACAACTTTGCAATGAAAAGATTTTTTTTAATTTCAGATTTATTGCTAAGCAAAGATATTCTTTCATGATATAAAAAATTTTGGAATATAAACAATAGTAAATATACTAAAAAAAAAACTTACTTAACGTTAATAAATTTTAAAAGTAGTTTCTTTTGTCGATTTTGTAAATGACAATTTTAAAAAAGTCCAGTGTCCCATTGTGAAAGTAGTCTGAATGACACAGGCAACAAAGAAATAAAAAAATTGTGAAATAAAAATAGATTATACTACATCTCTATACTCTATTAAATTTCCCGAGCATAGAATTAGTATTATTACTAATATAAAGCCCAGATCCTCCGGTAACGCTCTGACGACACCAACAATAAAACTCGCGCCATAGCGAGACGTTAAACAGCAGTATTTCATTGTTAGAGAACCTAAATTTCAGCAATTTTAAATTTAAAAGAGTAATTGCCGTTCTAATTTCAAATTTAATAGCTCTAAAATAGTGAAATAAAATTTTCTATCGATTGATATAAAATTTATCTCGCTATGATCAATAGTTTTCGAGAAATTTTAAATTATATTAATCCTATATTTCAAATTAATTTCCGTTTTTTAATAGAAAGGAGTAAATTACGTCAGTGGTATATCATGCGCGTGATATAGTTTGGACGCCAAATTGTATCTGAATGCAATCGTGGCGATGTTGTTTTCTTGCCAAGAATTAAATTAGCCACCAGTGACGTGAATCTACCATTCGTTCTCAACCGCCGTCAGTTCCCGTTAATTCCAACTTACATGATGACTATCAACAAATCGCAGGGGCAAACTTTCGATCATATTGGAATTTACCTCGATGAGCCTGTCTTTTCACATGGACAGCTCTATGTTGCACTTTCAAGGTCTAGGATTCCCAATCACGTTAAAATTTACACAAAGACATCTGAAGTACAAGGAAAATTATTAAACAACGAAAAAACTTCACACGGAATGTTGTTTACCAAGAGGTTTTTTGAATAAAGAAATATTTAAATAATATGTCAGTAAAAAATATTTCCTGTCATAAAACATATGTTTATTTTATTTGTTTTCAATCAATGTTAAACATTTCTCTCGCATATATATCTATTTAAACACTTCAAATGTGAAGGGAAATCTCTCGAATGAAGAGGCAATTTGCACCCGTCAAACTATGGCGGGTGATTTTCTATTTATAAAATAAGGCAGAAGGTATCGGTTAGATATTTTAATAATTTTGAAGAATTTTAAGTAGCACCATTTAATTGGTAAGAAAGTTTTCGATCATTCATGAAGTTCAAGTATATTACCAACTACTTGCCATAAAAAACAAGTAAATAATTAATGTTTAAAATTCCATTTTTAATGAAATGAAATGCTTACGCTAATGAAGTGGTTGAGCTTAAGTGTAATGTACGCAGCCGTTTCTCCACACTGGATCGCCAATTTATTGCCGCCAAGAGGCAAGCGAGAGGTTTAGCGATGTGTTTACATTTATTTTGGGTGCGCAGAGATCTTCATATTTATGTCTGGTGCGCGCATGCGCAGCTATAGTCATATTATTGGAGTTCTGAGCTTCGAAGCATCGTCCTGATTCGTCAGTTATGTGTTAATTTAAATTATGATTTGGTAAAATTATTAATGATTTGGTAAAATTATTAATGATTTGGTAAAATTTGAATAAGTTGTTTGGGATTCAACGGTTTTAATTTTTCCATTTCTGTTCGTGGATTTTTAACACTTACATTGTCGTTTTCGGAATTTAAAAAGAACCTAGATTCCTAGCACTCAATTAAAAAGCGTAGCTACTAGGTTCCCGCTTTGCTGAAAGCGAAGCCGCTGATGTGTTTTTAAGCTTTAAAAAAAATCCCGGAACCCACTTGAGATGCCACAGGCATCGCGTGCGCAGGAGAGCAATAAAATGCTCACTGCGCATCCAAAACAAATGCTCTCACATCGACAAACCGCCTTGCTCTTGGCGACAAAAAGTTGGAAATCCAAAGTGAGGAGGAAAGGCTGCGTACCTTAAACTTAAGTTTTACCCATGAAGTTCACGTATATTACATATTGCCAACTACTTACCATAAAAATACAAATAAATAATTAATTTATAAAATTCCATTTTTATTGAAATGAAATGCTGTGCCATGGAAATATATTTTTCAAAACAACAACTAATTTATATACGGAAAAAAATACGCTGACTTGAATGTCTTTTTGATATCCACTCAACCGATGACTTCATATATCGCCAATTTGGCTATACGTTTCTAATTACTTTAAGCAAGTTTGATTTTGATTTGATTGACGATTTAATTTTAATACCTTGAAAGAATAAAATTCGAGTAAGACTCAAGAATACGGTACTGCTTCTTTTCCAAATTGGCGATTCTTTTGCCAACTACCATGATGACCGCCATCATAACACTTGCTAATCGCTTGAAAAGTTTTTTCAGCGATGATTAATCGTTAAGTGTTGAAATTTGGCGGACGTTTGGCGACGTTACAGTATTCTAGAGTCGAATCAAAATTTGGTACTACAAAAAAATAATAATTTTATTCAAACAATAATTCCAGTTCATTTTTTACCATTTTGAACTAAATTGAATTTATATCAATGCTATTAAAAATTATTAATGACTACTGCACCAATAGACGATTATAACTCCCGTTACCTTACACAAAGTCTGAAATTTCCTTCAAATAAAATTAATCTATAAAATTACTATTTATTAAAATGTAATGTTATGAATTTCTTGTTTGATTACCTGACTTGCTTGAACTGTTCAACAAATTCTACTAAGATTTAATCTCTTACTTCTGCAACCTGCAATTCCTAATATTTATCTAACTGCTTAAGCACTGTCTGGCACTTTCAGTACTAAGAATTAGTAGCAAATACCACACAAAATATTTTCGATAGTTATTTGCATGGCAATTTTATAATACAATTCCACACCCAGAATCAGAATCACATATACCAGCAATTTATAAGCGTAATAATCTCTATGGCAAACAAAATAGCTTACAATTTTGCGTTTTATACGAAGTCTACCCAATGTCACGTGCTCGAGATTAAAGCTTCGGTATTAAGTGCAGAGTTTGGCAACAATTATTGTTGACTTTATGTTGAAATTTAAATTTGGAATTCTGTTTGTAATAATAAAAATTGTGTCAAGATTATTTAATTCTGTCGCTGCGTAGCTTATTTTTAGGATTTTATCAATGTAAAACAGCCAGGAGTATGGAAAGATCGGGTAGTTTTCCCAAATCATACGATATTTTTGCTTTGTTTAACACCTACAATTTTCGAAGTATTTCAGCATATCAGCAAGAAAATACTTTTAATTCATTTTTATCAAATTATTTCTCTTTTTCTGCAATATTCAAACTTGGCAAACGAATGAGGCGTTCAGAATACAAAGGAATCAAGTTAGATTAGCAAAGTTGTGATTATAAAAAACTAAATTTTTACGGAATATTTCATTAGCAGCGAAATGCTTACATTGTTTGAGAACGCCAAAATAATAGAAGATACTTAGTATAATATATATTTATATGATCAAAAGTATCCGGATACTTTCGTATTTGCACATTTCTTCGAATTTCCCCAGAAAGCCAGAAGCTAATGTTATCTCGTTATTTCAAGCACTTGGCGATTCTGCTTTGAACATTATTGAAATCAGCAAAAATTAACATATGAACACAAATATTTTGTATTAGCAGTACGCTCACGGCGTGGTCCGTGGCATAATGACTTCAACAAAATAAAAAAAAACCTAAGTTTTGAAAACGAAACCAAAACATTATATATTATTCATTTCGCAATCAATTTTTAGTGAAAGTAGACGCAGGAACTTGAGCAAGGTGAATAACGTGTTCTTTTAACTAAAGATATCAGTATAGATGCACGACTATCAAAACGTTTAAAACAAATCAAATTATTCTTGGATCAGTAAAATGAAGTAATTAAGATTAACTGACGCAATAAAATGATCAAGAGTATAAAGTCATTTTCGCTTGGTACCGCCAGCCAATCGGATAGTAGAAATGCATTCTGGGAACTGAGAGTAACCTTGAGTCGGACGAAAGCTTCGTCGATTCGGATGTGCGAGAGAAAATGTTTTGAACTGATCAATAAAAAAATTCATAGAAAATCGGAGGAAAAGATATTTTAACCATTCCTGTTTTAAAACAGGGATAAATATTCCGGTTTATACCTTTAAAAAAAAATTTTAAATGATAGCGTCGGATGCAAGAAAATAAGAATTGAAAGATAAAAATATAAATGAAAAGTGACTATTATTTAAAAAATTTCTCAAGATTCAGTAAATTATGTTGGAAATTCAAAACAAACTTCATTAGAACGAAAATTGTTTGTTCTATCGGTTGGTGCATCGATTGGTTTTTCAACGATCATTAGAAAAGATACTACAGCCGTAAACGTGCCAAAAATGACACAAAACAACACAAAACATTAAATAATAAAATTTCTAGATTAATTTTTAAAATTCTGGCTTAACGGTGCATTGAGTCACCATTACGACCATCTGTGTGCCAAATTTCATGGCTGTAAATGCGATAGATTCGTCTGGACATCGCACACATGCAAACATTGCAATTTATAAGTATATATTATTTTCTGGTGCACTGCTGCCGTTGTCTGCTACAGTAATTTCGTTCAGTTTTCTATTCAAGTGATGGGTAAAAAACATTAAATATTGATACTTGAAGAACGAGTAACATTTCATTGACGTCAGCCGTTGCAGAATACAATTTTTGCATTTATAACACCGTTCAGTAGTTCAAAAAAACTATTTAAATTTCGGGAGTAATAAAAGTTAATAGCGTTTTTTTAAACACGCGAAAGTTATGTTCTTATCGTGAATTATTTTTCAGCCTTGAAAATTTCTTACGGCGTACTTATATAATAACTTCTGCATGTTTGTATTAGTTCTCTATAAATAACTGAGAAAATGTTAATCAAATCCTTCGATTTTTTTATTTTTTATTTTTTTTATTTATTTTTATTTTTTATCTAAAGAATCGTCAAAAGTTTAATGTTATGAGCTTAAAAACAATCAATTAGAAAAATTGGAATAAATTTTTTTAAAAACCTAAACAAAAACAATAAAAAATGTTATTTATAAACAATAAAATTTATACAATGTTTTAAGTAACGCGCAATTGCAGCAGCAAAACAAAAAACAGAGAACAACAGAAATCAATATCATACATTACCTCTGAGTTTATTTTCTGGCTTTCTTTGTATGTTATGAGTATGATATATATAGTATGAAATAAATATATAACGCGAATTTTCTTATATTTTTATTTCTTTCATGAATTAAATATATATATATAAAACATTGTAATTATCACAAAATTCAATCATGAGATTTTGATAAATCTTCACGTTTCAAACCTTCTTGAGTCCGAAAAAATAACATTTTGGGAGTTATTTATGTCTATCTAGCCGAATATATGTTAACACTATACTAAAATACACTATATAAAGAACTAGATGGGCGAAATTCGTCATGTGGTCTTCACTCCAAAATTGTTGATAATTTCCCAAATTGTTGATAATTTTCCAAATTGTTGATAATTTTCCAAATTGTTGATAATTTTCGAAATTGTTAATAAACGCAAATTTCAAGTAAAACGGTGATCGGGAAGAGTCACTTTTTCTATACTCCATTTGAACCCTTTCACGGGCAGTGGTTTTTCGTCAAAACCACCTTTTCATGAGCTTTTCTCTTATCCAGACAGTGGTCTTTTGATGATTTATTAAAAAGAAATCGTTTTTAGTATCTAATAAAGACAATAGATGGCAGTCTCAATTCTATTTTTTTTCCTAATGGGTTTATGCAATCATTAATATTATTTTCACAAAAAAATACGAATTGCTTGTGCCCCTGAAAGGGTTAAGACCTTAATTTGCAAGAAGCCATTGTGAGTTTGAAAGGCGACTAATTTCTTAGAACAAATTAAAAGCATATCTAAAATTATTTTTAATATTTTAATATTAAACTAAGTGAATAATAATCTTTTAAACTGAACTAAGGGAATAGATAGAGAATTTTGGTCATGCCATACCCCGATTGTACATAAAATTTTTTATAAAGGATTTATTTCAATAATCATTTACCTGTTTTATGCAGAACAGAAAAGCGAGATCCGTTTAAAATTAATGAATTTAATTTTTATTTCTAAACTGGGGAGAGTCTCAGAATTTGGACCACCTGGACATTTTTTCATGTTCAGTGATGGAGAAATAATTTTAATGAAAAACAAATGGTAGAATTTTTTGTAGTTTATTTATCTTCAGAATAATGCAATTAATTTTTTATGAAATACACTTTAAATTATGAAAAAAGGTAGCTTAAAAAATGTACCACTGATCCAATTAAAGAAACCGGTTGCGTAGATTGGACCATCAAATGTCTTAACCAAATTATTTTTTTATTTTAAAATTCACACCAGTGCACAATGCATGAACCCAAGTATCACATTTTATGCACTGTATCACTTCCTCTTCTCCCTTTCTGTCCTCGCAAACGACACGCATCCTAAGTTCTTATGCTTTTTGATTCAACATTTGATGGTTTGTCCTTTTATTGTTTTTTTTTCGTTGATTTGTTCGAATTCCAATTAATGAAGACTACTAATGGCGATAACCTGCTTTCTAAGCTATTCTTATAGTTTAAGATAATAATTAAAATGATCTAAATGGTCCAATTTAAGCAACTGTTTGTGGTCTAATCTAGGCAACCTTTGGACAGCAACAAAATAAAATTCCCCTAATCTTTTTTTTTAAACTATTTGAATAAAATGATCATGGTAAATAGTAGCCAAAGAAATTTCCTATCTTAATAATAACATATTTCTACTTAATTTAAAACAGAGTAAGGACTTTTTGTCTTTTGGTAAAATAATTAATGGATGATACCTAAATCTCAACACTTGTTCTGTAACTGTAGCGCTTTCTCTTAGAAATGATTTCATACATACCATTTACATCTTTACAACATAATTTACCTATTTTACTGCCCAAATAGGTAATAGAATTGAAGCTATGTTACTGGTCCAAATTCAGAGTCTCTCTACTTTATTTTCTTCGTATTTTCTGAGAGAATGATTTTTCATTATCCATTGAAAATACTGCAAAGCCTGTATTGTAGCATTTTCAATGTTGAATATGACTTTTGTTATATTTTACTGAAAAAATTCCTTTGCGTTTTTTTTAGTAACGAATATCCTATGCAACAGTTTATTTTTAAATCAAACTGATTCTAAATTTATGCAATAAATATTTTGATTCGAGTTATATAATTTGTCATATTTATATTCTTTTAAAATTCCTTTTGTGTTTTCGAATTTTGCATTTTGTAAGACCGAAACATTTTTAAAACAAATAATGTTTTCCTGAAACTGCGACAATTTCTTGAATTCTTAACATCTTTTTATTATTATCATTAAAATGAAATCATTGCTGCAAAAATTACACAATAAGTTAATCATAAAATAAAATGTTTACATTGACCTGTAAGAACACAGTAAAATTAACTCTCCTTCAAAAACATCCACAGAAACATAAATGGAATAACATCCTAAATATTTCTAAGAATTTAGATATTTTACAATTTTTTTAAATAATTAACCTTATCTTCTCTAAATAATTATTGGTTCTTTTTATGCAAATAATTATTAAGAGAAGGTTCAAATTTTACATAAACTTTCGTTGAGAATTCAACCATTATTCAAATTTTAGGTAAAATTCTAAAATAAAACTATTTTTATGAATTCCAAACTAAGAATTCTATAAAACACTTGTTTAAAACTCTATGGATAATTTACCAATATTTTATTACATAAGTTTCTTTTTGCTATCACAACCCATTTTCTGACTTTCTCATCGCGAAATTTTTCTGTATTATTTCGTGTAAACGGTTTATATTCGTCGAGATTTAAACAGATGAGAATGAAAAATGTTTTAATTAAAATCCGCAAAAACAAATATTTCACTCGTTACACGTCCTACACTTATTTTTTTCCCTAATCAGCTGCAATCGAACTGTTTTCAGATACTTTACGCGCTTGCTCCAGCCACCGGCTATCGTATCGTTTCGCCACCTTAATTGCCATGCCGATACCAACAGAGATTGATATCAAGCTTCAGACCACACAAATTCAACTAGGAACCTTTAATCGCCCTTATCCTTTCTCTCTCTCTATCGCCGCTAATTTTTCCTTCCGTCTTTTATCCTTTGGGCTACCTAATCAAAATAGAACCGAAGGAGGTCAAGGGTTTCGTAATTTGACCTTCCGTTTCGGAAATCGGCCTTTGCCCGATTATTTAAACTTTTTAAAGTGCATTGTCGGTTCTCTCGAACGAATTCTCCCATCGCAATGGGTGGATTGGGCAGCGTGGTTTCAGAAAGGGGATTTGGCGTAGCCAACAGATTCAAAGCACGCCAACTTGGCGAGCCCGCTTTTTGAGGAACGAGATGCAAGTTCTTCCTTTTTAATAGGCCACATGTAGACTCGACAAACGTGCGTTTGATCAGATTAAAAATCCCATGGAGAAAAAAGATGTGACGCGGGAAAATATAGACTGAATGAGAGATGGCCTTCAACCAAAGGTGGTGTTACATGGCTCTCCGATAACGATTCTAGTAGTATTAGAAGGATTTTTGTATAAGGTATATGGAATTTTACCATTATTTTCAAGATAAGGAATGATTGTGGCGTAGAATTATAAAAATTCTTAATACTGGAAATGTAATAGATGATTGTCTTTGCTGGAACTGAAATATTTATTATCAGTGAAAGCGAAATATTTATTGTCTCAGAAAAACTTTTTTGTGGTTACTGTGTTTTTATTTAATTTGAATTGAACTTGAAACAATTTTTAAAAGTTGTTAAGAATTAGAACAAAATTAAGGAATTTACGTATATGCGAACTGTACGATTGTCATCTTTACTAGCCAAATGAAAAGTTTGTAATATTGTTACCATTACTTAGAAATGCAGTTTTCAACTAAACTACTTCTTTCCAAGGCTTTATCTCTGCAGAACAGTCATGAAGAAAAAAATAGCTGTCTGGTATATACTAAAATAATTCCATACACTGACTTCATGAAATAAGAAAATCCGTTGGGATTCATTAACCGGATCATCATATCAAACGAATGATTAATAATAAGTTCCAGAAGTTGTCATTTATTAATAGCATATCCATGCAAATCAAATGATCATCTCAAATAATAATTAATAACCAAATTGCAAGTATCCTGCTTTCCAGTCAAAAATTCGAAGTATTTGTGCCATCATGAGCTTCCCATGTCCTCTAGGAACTCATTTCAAGTACAAGACAGAAGACTCTCCCAAAGATGGTTGCCGACATTGGCTGCAACAAAACAGCATTCCTAACATACAAGACTAATTGTTCAAACAATAATGGGAAAGACTCGATTGGTGGTCGGATTCAACACTCTAGTCATTTGTATCTTTTTGCTGACAACTGAAGCAGGCAGTAGCAGAGAGGATCTTATTCAAGACTCCGTCCGGAGGTTATTGGGAGTGAAACCTGGTTCCGAAAGATCTGTTCTCCCAGGCAAAAATACAACACTGCCTCCTCAGTATTTGATGGATTTATACGAAAAATACAGATCAGGACATACGCCCATGCAAGGAAATACAGTGAGGAGTATCTTGCCCATGAGAGGTGAGTACTGTTACTTATATTAAGATAAAGAGTGCAATTTGGTTTAAGTTACAAAACTAAATTCATGAATACAAATGTATTGTCATGCAACTTTACCACTTCAGTGTTAAAAATATTTATCAGCAATCCTGAAGATGAATAAGAAGATCTTGCTAAATCTTTAAATTATTTTTTTATCTGATTCTCTCTGTTTTTATTCAAGCCATTTATTTAATGATAGCAGAATTTCTTTAAATAAGTTTCTAATCCTTATTTTCAGATACTTGCGTGCTAAAATATTACTAATACTTCAATTCCAACGTTGTTTTATGAATTTTTTCTTCTTTTTAAATAAGATAAAATAAATATAAAGAATTTTACTTTTTGCATTCCTTTCCACTGCGGTTAAATAATAAGTTTGAAAATTATATTCAGTTTCATGACATGATTCTGGCCTTTGGTCATGCATTTTTGATGTTAAGTCTGATAATTAAATCGAAAAAAAACATGTCTCACAAAATAAAACTACCATGCTCTGAAAGTCTATGTATTAGAAAAAAATCAGTTTACTATCGACTAATTTTAACTTCTTATCAGCTAATACGTGTGTACTTCTCCGAAAGCTAGCAGTTAGCCTTATGATTTTTAAAAAAATTTTATTTAGATTTTTCAGTAGTGCTTGTTCTAGAAAATACTCTAAATCTAATAATGAAAATTTTGAAGGAATGAATTTCATATTGGATGAGAAGAAAAAAATGAAAGGAGGCTGTCTTTTTCAAACAGCCGCTGATGTTAAAGGCGTAGGACTATTTTACTCGCGTGACTCTTTTCTGATTTTCAATTTTTTTTAACTTCTGTTGTTACCCTTTATCTCTAAAATAAGATATTAGTCATGTTTTTAACATATGTAGTTACAGAGATATAGAGGATCTCCCATACAACGTTTTTTGTGGCGTTTTGGCGTGTTAATCAAATTCCTTCCTGAGACCCCAATGGGAGGAACGCAGTCCTACGTTAAAAATCAGTTTACTATCGAATAATTTTAATTCCTTATCAGCTAGTATGTACGTACTTCTCCGGAAGCTAACAGTTAGCCTTATGATTTTTAAAAAACTGTTATTTTATAATTTAAAATAGTGCTTGTTCAAAGAAACTAGAAAATACTCGAAATCTTATAATGAAAATTTTGAATGAATTTCATAATGAATGAGAAAAAAAAGACAATGCGATATAACAAACACTAACATCAGCGACAACCACGAAATAAGTATGATGTATCGTAAATTCAAGGCAATGAAATGGCCACCAAATTCAAAGAAACGTATTAACATTGGAAGAACATTTGCTTGAAAACTGGTGAAATTAAATATGATGAAGTTTATATTTGCAGAGAATAAATGGGAACAAAAATTTTCTTATAATCCATATAGCAGTAATTTCTGATAATGAGAAAGGAATAAATCTTTATTTCTTTTAAATACACAATATATATATCCCCATGTTTTGGTAATTTTAGTTTATTTGTGGTGAAATTAATTATTTTCTTTTTGTAAATAAAAAATTCACTTAGTTAAGTGTTTTCTAAAACACCAAAAAATACCTCAAAACAATATAATTTTTTAAAGTATGTATCATTAAGTAATTAATACCATTCACTGTGAAGAACTTATAGACGCTGTATATCTTTTCCTTTCACTTTTTTACCAGTTGACTGGTATTGTGAATCTTCTTCACTAGATTAAATTTACCATTGAAATTTTAGAATAGCCAGTGAGAGTTTAGAACTCTATGTATTTTTCTGCTCTCCCAAAAGGAAAAAAACTCAATTTCATTTCTGCCCGAAAATCTTATTCTTTCAGAAACAAATCTTTATAGTTTAATTAACCTCCTCTCGAAGGAACAAGAAGGTATATGTTGAACTGTGGTGGAATCTCGAAGATCTAGGTTGCTTTTCTATTCCAAACTTATTGGCATGGTAGGGCGTTTGATTATGGCAGGTGACATTCACCAATCCATATTACATGGTGTATTCAATGGATCAGGTCTCAGGCCGCCATGGTCAAACTCCGAGCGCCGATCCACCGCATCCCTCAAAATAATAAATCAAGCAATTCACATTAATACAAAAAATCCAAAACGTAGAAAGAAAAAAAATGGTAAATGTGTAGATGCCATGTAAGATACTATTTAATTTCCAAGCTCAACATGCATTTATGAATTTTACTAAAAAGTATTTTTGTACAAAGCTGAAACAATTACTTATTTTGTTTCTTTTCCAAATAAAAGCTCTAATTTTATGTTCTGTGCAGCTAGCTGTATTTTATAGAACTGCGGAAATGATCGATGATGTTTTTATTGGTAATCATTTCCTTCATTATTAAATTA
The DNA here is from genome assembly GCA_013235015.1 of Araneus ventricosus. NCBI lineage: Eukaryota > Metazoa > Arthropoda > Arachnida > Araneae > Araneidae > Araneus > Araneus ventricosus. The sequence continues at coordinate 42,063 of BGPR01011954.1, forward strand.
TTAACCTCTGTAACTTTGTTTTCTGCTTTTGAGTCGCAATGTGATTTTTTACCCCAGTGTCATCATCAGTAACATTGCAAAACTGTTGCCCAGGTCCGTAGTATTTTTTTTCGCTCATCGGCGTATTTGACTTTTTAAAATGACATAATACATGTATTTACGTTTTCGAGACCATGGCCAGTGGCATGGCAGATGAAATGGCGCAAGAATAATATTTTTTTTATGATCGATGATCATCATCGGTAACTTATTGTATGCAAATGGGTACCTGGGGGCATAATGGTTTTCGCTCCTCATCGTATTTGACTTTAAAAATGACATATTAAACGGCAATGCCGCGTTTTACCGTGGACAGTGGCGTGGCAGGCAATACAAAGGTGGCACCGGGTCGTGGGATGGGGAATCGTGTACCGTTCCTCATTATTTTGACTTTTAAAGAAATGACATAAAGCAATATTTACGTTTGGAACCATGAAAGCCAGCGAGTATGGCATAGCAGGGGTAAGTGATCAGAAAAATAATATTTTTTTTATATCAGTCGATATCATCTTGTAAATGGTGCCCAGGGAGGCGCCGTAAGTTTTTCGCTCCTCATCGTGTTTGACTTTAAAAATGGCAGCCTGGCAATATTAACGTTTGGCACCGTGGACATGATGGCATTAGCGACGATAGAAGTGCAGCACCAGGCAGTCATATTATGATGAATAAGGTATTAACCCTCATCGTATTTGACTTTTTAAAATAGCTATATAAACATTTTTACGTTTTGGAACCACTCTGTCGATGGCGTAGCGAAAATTACAAAGTGGCTCCCAGGTCATAATGATGGAATGAAACCTTTCGCTCCTCATCATAATTTGGCTTTTAAATGGCATATACGCGTTTTACGTTGGAATAAAGCCAGTGGCGTAGCGAGGGTAAAGTGGCTCTCCCGGGTCATATGAGTGGAATGGGCACTGTCCTCATCGTATTTGACTTTTAAAATGAGCATAAGTTTTACATTTTGGAACCGTGCCAGCCAGTAGCGTAGCGAGGGTAGAAAGTGGCTCCAGGTCATAATATGATGGAATAGTATTTTTCGCTCCCTCATCGTGTTGGCGCTAAAAAGATGACATAAAGCAGTATTAACGTTTGACACCATAGACCATTGGCGTAGTAAAGGGGTTAACGGTAGCGCCCCTGAAAATGCAATTTTTTTATCAGTCGGCGATCGGTAAACCGCGCAAGTCTCATCGCGCCGGAACTACCCCAAACCCTTCAGCATCATATTTTTAAAAAATGGCATAAAAGCGTAGGCTCAAGGACCATGGTATGGTGGCCGGGATCTACCTTCTTGTCTCCGGTTGCGCCACTGGTGAAGCCGCAAAACCTCAAATATTAAGTCCAGGAAAGACGGTGGCCCAGCAACAATCGATCCGCAGATGAGTTGCGAGCTGCTCTGTCCAATCAGTCTTTCTTTCAAAATATCGGCAGATTTTCAGAAAAGGCGAAAATGAGTAATTGCATTATTTTTTACGTGCACACAGGAAGACTGTTGCCCATGCTCGCAGCAATATCGTTTTCCTGCATAAATCCCCCCTCTCACCGAAAGTACCACCTGCGGCGGATCATACCCATTCCTTTAGCAACGCCATTACGTACGGCGTGCAGAGTTGATAGCTGTCTAGTTCCCCTCTTTTCAGTGCCACTCGCGGCAGGTTATACATTTCCTTTAGCGGTATGCACCTATGACGATGCAGTGGTGAAGTGGATTTCCAATCCCTTCTCTTTCGAAGTGTCACCGCGGCAGTCCTTACCTCCATTCCTTAGCAGCGCCACTGCGCACGACGATGCGGTGGGGTGAGATTAACATTCCCCCTCTGGAGGTGCCACCGCGGTGGATCACCTCCATTTCCTTTGTACTGGGTGACAGTGCGGTGGGGTGAATTGACTATCCTGTTCCTCTCCTTTCCGAAGAGTGCCCACCTGCGGCAGGTGCCCCCCCTCCATTTCCCTTTAGCAACGCTACTGCACGTACGACGATGCAGTGGTGAATTGACTGTCTGTTCCTCCCTCTTTCGAAGTGCCACCTGCGGCAGATTGCCCCCTCCATTTCCCTTTAGCAACGCCACTGCACGTACGACGATGCAGTGGTGAAGTGGCAGAAAAGAAGTGGTTAAATAAGTGTCGTAGAGAAAATAATGCATGCAACAGGTACTTTTCACATTCCTCGACCACTTCATTTAATTGGATTTCGCTGCTTTAACAATTAAATGGGGGCAAGAATGATTTTGATATTCGTGTGTTCTGCAGCCGGTTTACGAATTATTTTAAAACTTGGTCATTTGTTGGCAATAAACTTCCGTAATACGAAACGCAAACGTGTCTCAACACAAGTTGCGTTGCTACAGAAAAGTGCCGATAGTAGATGACTTAAGTATTCTTTTATCGATATGAAAGCTAAAACGTTAACATTAAATGATAAATAAATGTTATGAACTGAAATCTTAGTAAAAATCGCAAAGTGCAGCAGTTTTATTTCAATGAGGGCCAGAATATGTACTGTAGGTAATGCTTAAATCTCTTAAAGGAATTGCAACCACAAGAACGCAGAGATCATTCAGAACAGGTTTTAGATGTAAATTGTGATGACTAGGTCTAGCTGAGAGGTTTTTTTTAAAGTCTTTAACGAATATGCACTTGAAAATGTTTGAACGTTACATTTCAGTCCGAAAATCATTTTGTTATAGTAAGAAAAATAATAGTAAGATAAACAAAATAGAAGATCTTTGGTAAGCACTTGCTTTTGAACATAAAACCTTTGGGTCCGGACTCGCTTAACCACTACACAAAAGGAATTCCCATTGCCCGGAAATAGATACTGACTTATATGCATCACAGAATAGGATGGCGCAGCACGGTGCACTACAGGAGCAACTCCCAGATAGTTTTTGATATTATCTGAATATCAAGGAAGCGATAGGTGCACTACCGTGTGCTGCGTGCATATGCACAGATTGCTGCCCCCATTGTTTGTGCGCAAGCACGTGCAGACTTTGCACTATGAAATCCGTCACAGACTTTAAAAAGGGAGAGCTGCTTGCAGAAAATGGAATTGATGTGATTTGCGGTGCTGCCATCTATTAGTGGGACTGAAAGTAGTTGCTCCGTGTTCAAACCACGTCCTGGGTACCACTTGCTTTTGAACCTAAAACCTTTGGGTCCGGAGTCGCGTATCTTAACCACTATACGAAAGGAATTCCCACTGCCGGGACGTAGATACTGACTACATCAAAGAATAGGATGGCGCAGCACGGTGCACTACAGTTCAAAAAATTGATTTTCAATTTAAGCTGGTTTTGAATACATTTTTTTTTCTTTTTTTGCAAATATAAATGATAGCTTTAAAAAAAACGCGTCTACTAAGTATTAAACTTATAAAAAACTACCTAACAAAAAGTAAACTTGCCAATTTAAAATTTTTAGGTTAAATTTATAGAATTAAGAAACCAGATTAAATTTATCTGTCACGTTCCTCATTTTAGTCCAATCTAATTATAAGGAATAATTGACAGTTCAATAACTCTTATACAGCTAGAAAATCACCCGTCATGGTAAGATGGGTGCAAATTGCCTCTGCATTCGAGAGATTTCCCGCCAAATTTCACGTGTTTAAATAGATACATATGCAAGAGAAAATGTTTAACATTGATTGAAAACAAATAAAATAAACATATGTTTTATGACAGGAATTTTTTTATACATTTCTTTATTCAAAAAACCTCTTGGTAAACAACATTCCGTGTGAAGTATTTTTAGTTGTTTAACAATTTTCCTTGTACTTCAGATGTCTTTGTGTAAATTTTAACGTTGCCAAAAAATATCAAATCATATCATCACGATTGTAATAAATAATCCGATGCATCGTGTTATCCAACTATATCACGCGCATGATATACCACTGACGTGATACTACTTTCTATTAAAAAACGGAAAATAATTTGAAATATATGATTAATATAATTTAAAATTTCTCGAAAACTATTGATCATAGCGAGATAAATTTTATATCAATCGATAGCAAATTTTATTTCACTATTTTAGAGCTATTAAATTTGAAATTAGAACGACAATTACTTTTTTAAAATATAAAATTACTGAAATTTAGGTTCTCTAACAATGAAATAATGCTGTTTATCGTCTCGCAGGGCTATGGCACGAATTTTATTGTTGGTGACGTCAGAGCTTTACTGGATTAGTTAGAGACAGATCTGGGCAAAGTAGATCTATTAGTGATAGTCTTACTTTGAGTGACTTTCATTTTACATCAGTTTCAGTTAGAACACCACGCACTAATTCTGTTTTTTTTTTCTTTATTTAACTTTTCTTACTGTAATCATGTTTTTAATTGCTAACTAGAGAAGATTTATCTTCCTGATAACCGTCAATCTCTGAGTTGTCCAGATAGTAAAATGGGTTAAGTACCAACATTATTTGGAAACTAGACAATACATGATTTTTACTATATCACTGAATCTGAAACGATAGCTCCCAATAATTGATATACACACTCTCTTGGTTATGTAGCTGTCAATTCAAACTTATGAAGAACACAATCAGCACTGGTATAACAAATTACTA
>BGPR01011955.1:0-10906 GCA_013235015.1 Araneus ventricosus
TGCGAAAAATTCATTTGAATCTTCCTCTTTGAAATTTCAAAAAATTGAGATAAGTGGTGTTGCTTGTTAAACGACGAACTGCTGCATTGGCACTTTTTCCTCTTGTGGCTTACTTTATCCCTTTAAGACCGGAAATATTTTCATCTTTAAATTTAATTTTTTTTTATTTTATATATAGTATTTGATCTTACTAGTACTCTAAACATTTATTGAAGAATTTAGAATTTTCCTAAAATACAATGTATAATTGTGGGGATTAGGCATTTTCTGTGTAAACAGGAACCCGTACTATCGTTCGAGTTAGGCATTAGCTATTTATGCACCTCACATTTTTTTTCGTCTTTTCATTTTCTTGAGTAAGTGTTTTCCTCCTTCTAGACATCTTAATAATAGGAAATATGAAATATATGTATAAACTTTATGTCAAAAAGAAGACAGAAACATATTTTTTTTTTATGTTCAAGCATAAAATAAAAGTTACTTGAAGAAAGAAAAAAACCCTTTGTTTCTGTATAGTGAAAATTAAAACTTAAATAGCGGCGTCTTCTCGAAATGTCCGATGACCATCTTCAGTTTACCTTCGCCCATTCTTTAGAAGATCGAGCCCTTATTTCCTCGGGCAATATCTGTTGTGTATAGATTCGTTCCAGATACTGAATGTATTCAAGGAGGTACCACGCAGCATTTCGGAAGAAAATTTAGGATGGGCGGAGTATTTCCAGATGTACTTTTCGCTGAACGTAGTGTAATTTTCCAGCTTTTGTACCTAGTTTCTTTGTCGGAACCAAATAATTATGAACACATGTACTGACAAAAAACTATTCTTGCTTCCCCACTAATAAACCAAGGAGGAGGATAGGATTTGAATAATATAAAATGGGGAAGGAGACTTGACAGATTTGTTCCGAATCTTCCAAGGTGGTTGCTATGGAAGAGCTTGCCACATTTGAGTGATGAATGTGGGAAAATATTTCTATTACAATCACAGAGAAGTACATTCTTTCGAGGCACTTGAAGAAAACGTGCTATGTGACCAATTTTATAATCCAGATGTGACACAGAAATAACAAACGGCAATACGAGTCTCGAAAAGATCTCGGGGAATGCTGAAGACTGTTGTGGGACGGTGGGATATATGTCTCACCCTGTTGTGAAGAGCTAAAAGCAGAAAAATTTCTGTATATGTAAAAGATTTTATTGTCAGGTGATAGGACATCAAACATGTATTTTGTAAGCTAAAATTTTTTTTAGCATTCTCTTGAGACCCCGCTTCCATCTTAATGGATATTTGTGTCTTATTTGTGAAAAAAGTGTCTTTCCATTCACAGCTCTTAACTCTCTGACACAGAGCGAGGCGGTCCCGGGCGTCAAAAAATGTCCTGTTAACAGCGACGAAAGCTGGTCTGAGGCGGTTAGCTCCTTTTGAGGGGAGGTGAGGTTCTGAGATCGCTTAGGAGATAAGCGCGGTAGGGGATCCAATTATTCTTGCTTCTCTTAAGGAAAGGTTATAGCAGGGGATGGGGTGGTAGGGTAAATGACCACCCAGGTTGGGTGAGTCCAATTCATGTCGTATCATCCAAAACAGGTCCGGTTTTAAAGGAGCTAGAAGAAAAAAAGTCACCTCGGGATTAAAGAGTTAAATCCGGCTTTCCCATGCTTTGGATGGCCCCATGTTGTCAAATATCAATTCTGTATAATTAATTATATTATTTAATTAATTAATTTATTTATTACATTATTAATATATAATTAATAAATTAATCATATATAGTGTTATATATTCCTATCAAGAGTATTAATCTCGATTTTTGCGAAAATTATACCTTTGGTTCTCAAGAGAATATAGTGCTCCTTTCAAGTATTAACGCCGAAAGAAATATTACGCCTAATGAGCAAAAAATAGCCCTTAATTAACATACTTTTTTATTTTTCATTTATTTCAACAATCAATTAACAATTCGTACCGAAGGAATTAAAAATATATTAGTAATTATCTAATTACCACAGATAAATAATTCAAATGTTTAGCCCTCATTTGTTTCCAACAGATAAAACGCGACTATAAATTAAATATGGACTGTCTTTGTCGTGTTTTGGGAAAAATAGATAAAATATGCATAAAATTGTAAAATTATTAAAGTATGCTTAATATAGCTGTAATTTTGTTTCATGAAAAAATTTGAAGATTTTTTTGTTCTGCGTTCTTGTAGCTTTTGTTGTTTTTTCTTTTTCCAAAATGTATTTATTATCATAGAAAACCTGTCACATTTTCGCACAGAATAAATGGAAAGCGACAGATTTATTTCAAGATTCTTTCGATTGAAATTGTCTTGATTATTATCACATTATATAAATTTAATTATATAATGTGCTTTATTACATAAATTTAACCTTCCATCAGGCGCATCTAATCTGTGAGAAAAAGCACCCTTATTTTTTTTTGCCTAAGTGCATCTAGTCACTTCCTGGCTCCCTACCACTCACACTAGGGTGTTGTGGTTTTTTGTGTAGTGCTCTTTTGATGTACGTGAAGGGCACGTTAATCTAGTAGAGGTGTTGCGCCAGATTATGTTTTTATTTTTTATTTCCCAAATATTTCTCAATCTTTTTTTATATACTTGCATCAGTTCGTATACCTCTGTCCCTACCCCTAATTCAATGATATAGATCGTTATTTCTAATATATCGTTTCAAAAATGTTGAATTATTTCAGGCCCTCATCGACAACAGTTGTCACTGCTAAGGAACTTAATGGGAAAACAAACGTCGTCTCCCTCCTGAATTCCTGAACATTTTGTCCGTTGAAATTGCAAGGAAATGCAAAACCGTTACGTAAAATTGCAAATATAGCTTAGTATGATGGAATAGTTCAGTTTGATAAGCTTTTCTTTAAGCCTAAGCAAAAATTCAACTTTTATTCTCACAAATGAGTTGAGACCGAACGTATTAGCATTTGTATTGTCCCCAAACGAAGGTTAAATCTCACCTACTAATCTGTATGTTCGAGCAAAAATTCTTCTTAACACAATAAGCTTAAAATTAAGTAATAATTTAATCACTTGTTCGATCCTTTTATTCAATTAGAGATATTCATAACAGACGTCTTAATAAGTCACAATATGGAAAGCAAACTCTTGTAAGAAAATTTATTTAAATAATTTGCTTTCACATACTTATTAAATTTTAATCCTCTTAAATTCTTATAGACTCTAAGCAAAAACTGACCAAAATTTTTCTGACGGTGTATTTAATGCAACAATCAACATCGTGTCTTTGACGTCGGACTGTTTTGTTTTGAAACAATAACAAGAGAATTGCTTCATATAATCCTCTTTTAATTTAAATTTCAACAATTTAATGGATTGGAAAAGTAATAAAATTCTTATAAACATGGTATAAATCTAAACGACGTATACTGAGGAGACGTTATTTCTAGAAATGAGAGAAGTCGGTGTAAAAAGAATAAAATAAGATATAAATAGACATGTTTACTTCTCTAGATTCCCTTTCGAATAAATTAATTACAGAATTTGGTGAATAAATAAATAATTGTTGAAATATTACAGCTATAATGCGATTTTTATTTCTGTCTAATTAGGAGCAATATTTGTTTTCTCAAAAATATTTACTAGGCGAGTAAAAAGTAGGGAAAATTGAAAGTTCCTTTATCAAAAGCAATATTAACAAAATTTAATTAAGATGTCAAATAAATGCAAATCATTTGGGAGTACTGCTCTATCAATTTTACGCTCGGATACGCAAAATTAATGCAATAAAAATTTAATGAAGGCATTTTATGATAAAAATTAATTACTTGAAAATGGTATACAGGATTTTTCAAGCAATAACATTTACGCATTTTCTGTTATATATTTGATTCATCTGACATCAATGACATTTTTCAAATTTTCTATAGCAGTTTAAATTGGTTACCACATTTTTCTGTTGATAATTAACTCAAATGAGATTAGTGAAAGCAAGGATTACACAATAAAGCATACAGACAAACGCTTTTTTTTATAAAGATAAAAGTGATTTTCTCTAAAGACTAACTTAGATATTTATCTCGAATATTAACAATATTGTATAAAAATGTCTCATTATTGTTGAGAGAGTATTAAGAGATTGTAAACTGCAGCTATCATGCATTGAAATCCTGTTATATTCTTAAACTAGCCGCCTTCGGCGACTAGCTTGTTCGCCAGGAATATAATTTCAACTGAATCTCTTATATATAAATTGATATTTATGGTTTCCTTAAAAGAGTAATTTTAAATTTAAAATTTTGACACATATTTAATCCATGCTCTTTCAATAGCCTTTCTGCTATTATGTTCGTTGTCTGCATGAACGTACCTAATGGAGTCGAGTAACTGTCTGTGTCATGTAACATACAATTGCTTGTTGTAGGCTTCTCCTATTCCTCTTACAAAATATGCATTTGATTTTAAATTTAAAATGTCGCGGCACATTTTATGTTCTGAAACAAATTAGCTGTATGAAATTATGTTGATTAAAACACATCATTAAACATTAAGATATTACCTTAGTTTTCAACAATGAAAGAGAAACATGCAAATAAATATTTATTTACACAGTGAAAAGTGTTTGAATAGTGTTGCAACAATGAAAAGCATTGTTATAAATTATGCCAAAGAATATTTTAAAAAGTTATTAAAATTATATGGCATCTTAACTGATATCATTAAAAAGATAATTTTTTGTGCTTTCAGATGGTGTAAAAATGATTTTTTGTTTAATATTTTCGAAAGTTATTAAGGAAAAACGCGAAAATTTTGCTTATTTTTTAATTAATTGCAATTCTAATTAAAATTTCAAAAAACGGCCCCGAGGTGCACATTCCCACTCTACAAGGAACGTTCGTGCAAACTTTCGTAGCTTCAAGTCCAGCGGTCTGCCCTATAGAGCGCCAACACACACACAGATACACCCACATTCTCCTTTTTAAAAGGAAGTGTCGTTACTACAGGATAACCTCCATTACTCTGAAAACTGATCTTTGTTCTGAGGCAAGCTACTCATATTTCCAAGCATGTCGTAACTTTAACGTAGTAACAATAATGTATTAAATTCCAAACATTTAAACAGAAAGAACTGAACTTTGATTTAGCATGAAGACGATTTTTATATCCATATAATGTAATTCCTATTAAATTAGTTCCTCTTGTGGAAACAGCTAGAGTACTAGGATAAGAAGTTAATAGCTCAGGGTTCAGCTTCCGATTCCAGACCTACGTATTAAAAAGAGAAACCATTTATCGACCTATTTGCCCAATGATGGGTAAAAATCTCCGAAGGTTGCCCATCTGAGGTACGCCTAACGTGACCATTTATTTTTTACCTCAAAACGGGACAACTACTAATTTTTAGGAAATTGTATGTGTATTCAAGAACACGCATATATTTTTTAGTTTTTATTTATCGATGAAAAGAACAGGAATGAACATGTGAAAATACATAATTTATGCAATCGTGTAATTTTCGGAAAAATAAAATTTTTCCTAAGCATATTTGGCGACTTGCAACTACGGTTTTCGCTCATCCACGGATAATTCATGAGAGAATAGACACTTTTTAAGGGTGCCGGACAGACATAGAATATATTCAACACTCCTTATGATTCAAATTATTGGTATGGAAATGTTTGAACAATTACACCCGACGACTTTCGGTTGAAACATTCCCAGTGTTCTAGCTCCTTTTGCAGTGTAATGTAGTTAGAAATAAGGGAGAGCTTGTAGGCGTCTGACCGACTTGTACTGCGCATGCCCAGTCATCGCCGAGCTACTAGGCATTGCAGCCGATTCTTCTTGATTTTTTAAACCTTTTTATATATTTATTTATTGAAATTGTTACTGTGGGTTTCTCTCTTTCTGAAAACGGGGCATTTCAGTGTCATGAAGGTGTGAAAGGGGACAACGAGATATGCTACTTAGAAATGGGAAGTATGGCCACATTAGGTATGCCTATTTTACAGGTAGCTTTTGTTTGTTTGGATTTTTTTGGCACAAAAGGCAGATTTGGTCATGGAAATTTCGGTGCAGCGTGATCAAATTTGGGTTATCGATCTGATTTTGAAAATAGCACAAATAAAGCTTTCTTTTTGTTGCAAAGCTATTAAAAGCATTTTTACGCAAAATCTATACTGACAATAGGTTTCATAATGCTTTAGTTTTTTATTTTTATTTAAGGAAAATTATGATAATTATAAGCTATATTGGTGGTGGTTTTTACTTAACATTCCTAATACTAATAATTAAAGTAACAATGTTATATTTTAAAATGATTTCGCATCCATATTTAGCATTTATTTTTCAATTCATCGTTCTTTTTAGAGTATCGGAAATAACATCTATTCCCACTCAGTTTTGGAATCGATACTCATAAATGAAAAGAAGTATTTTCTGTCTTTATACTCTGAAAGCCGAATCATGTTTATGGGATTTCAAGAAATGTACATGATTATAATAAAAATATCCTAGATATCAAGGCCAAGTAAAAGAAATAAAGGAATAACGAAAGATATTTCTGGTTTTTGAAAATTACTTTAGGAACTGATGTTTTCTGGAGAAAATGTAGGAAAAAAGGGAATGGTTTAGAAACCTTCAGAATAAGATTTTTCTTTACAATCCCTCAGAACAAAAGTGGAAACATTTAAACCTTCAAACAGCAAAGAAAACAAAAGCACCACGATTAAATTTTATCCGATGCTTTATGAAAATATGTTTTAAAATGGACGCTTTGTTATAGATATAATGTTGGAAATCACGTGGATTAATCAAAAAAACGGTTTACAAGGGTAATAAAAAATTACTTATTAACATTATACCGAAAATACAAAAGGGAATTAAGAGGCAAACTTGCCGATCACTTTTCCACATAATCACCAAACCTATTTAGGCATTTATCTGAAAGCAGGACCAACTTGTTTAACCCGGCTTGGTACAAATCACGTCCCTGCCCATTGAGCCAGTTCTCGCAGCTGTTTTCACATCACTGTCTGAAGAGAACCTTGTTCCTTATAAGTGTTCCTTCAATTTCGGAAAAAGGAAATAGTCACTGGGCCATCGTGAAGCCATCCGACGCAAACGTCCTGGCATGTTGAGTGATGACGTCATCCTCCTGCATGACAATACTCATACTGCTTGCAAAGGTTCTAGTGGAAAGTCTGGATAGATTTGACACCCAATCTGGGCTCCAAACATTTACCTAAAACAAGGTTCTATTCAAACAGTTATGTGGAAACAGCTGGCTCAATTGGCAGGGACGTGGTTTATAACTAGCCGGATAAAATAATTTGGTCCTGCGTTCAGATAAATGACTAAATAGATTTGGTGATTATGTGAAAAATTGATCGGCAAGTATGCCTCTTCATTCCTTTTTGTATTTTCTGTCTATTTTTATTAAATAATTTTTATTACTATTGTAAACATTTTTTTGGACCCATCCTCATACAAATCAATTCGATTTAGATTTCTACGCATAATGGTTTCAGACATCGACATTGTTTCACTAAATATTTAAATAAAACCTGTCTCGTGTTTTTTGTGTTTTCCCATGTCCATTCAACCGGTTCGGTTGCCGTAATAGCATCAGGTACGGGGACATGGGGCGGCGTTCTGTCTCATTGTGCAAAATGTCTTCATTTTATCTATTCAGAATATTTTCTAACCTACACCACCACCACTACATGCGAGACTATTTTTTTTCATTTTATTATTGATTTAGAATGTAGTAGGAATAAGATATGATAGTTATTTTTTAAATAAGTATTTCTGATAATGCCTGTCCGAGAATTGCCCTTGCATTGCTTCATAACAAGACTTATGAATTCCAAGACCAGAGTCTACGAATCTTCCACCGAATGTACATGACTGGTGTAAGTCAAATCCTTCAGGATCAAATGTAAACCTCTTCTGGTGTGGTATGGAAACTCAGAGAGCTTTTTCAGCTCAGATGTAACCTTCATAATCTGATTACGATTGAAAACTTCCAGGTATTTCCCAAAACAGCCTCAAATTGCTTCAAAGGAGAGGCGTTAATATAACTAGCAACTAAATCTGATTTAAGGATATGTCTAGTTAGTTTATTACTACTACGCGCACACTCCTGGCCATTCCTGACATCCGTTTCTTTAGACGCCGTAATATGGGAAGACAATTATACCTTCCGAAATCAGAATCATCTGTTATATGTTATTATGACAAAGATAAATGAGATGTTTCTATGGTTACTACGTATTTAGAAATTTATAAAATTCATGCCAATTCGAAAGAACAATAGTTTTTCTTAACTTTGAGCAAGTTTGAAAAAGACAAACTTCGAAGAAAATTTATTTTTCTAGTTAGTAAGAAGAATTCAATAAACATTCTCGTGAAGGTTTGAGTTCTATAAAAGAATATAACGTTTCATGTAGGAGTAAATATTTAGAGCAATAATCGGTAATTATGCAATAAATATGAAGCTCAAAAAGAATAAATTGATTTAAAGCGGTTTTTAAAAAACAAACTTTCATAAGTGTACTAAAAATTAGAATTTTTTTCAATTATTTTCTACTTTTAAGTCATCAATTTCTAATTCATTATTGTACGTAAATAACATGAAATCTGAAAATCAATTTTTCTCAAACTCTTTACCAGAGAGCGGTATGCTGCAGAATTCAAGTGCAATTACTGTTCAGCAGCGGATTCCGAGACTGCCACTTTTGGACGATTTTACATCGGAAAAGGGTGACAGGCAATGAGTCATATGAGCGCATTTCCGGAGTTCTTTGTTAGATCACGTTCAGTAAAATGTAAACATCGCCCTTCCATTCTTCATTTTCTCCCTATTTCGATGAAAATAACTCATGCGCAAAAGCGCGGAGGGTTTCCGAATACGTTCCTAAACAATAACTCACTCTATTTACTGATAATTAAATTCTCAATATGTTAAAAAGAGAGTATTATCATCGAAAACACGGAGAAAATTTTAAATCTCCAGCTCATCAGGATGAGAGTGAAAAATCGATTACAGCTTCCCATCTTTGCAAACATGAAACAAGTCAAGCTAATTAAAAGTGTGAAAAAAGGATAGTTATCCTCATATTTTTAGGCCGTAGTGGCCAAGTGAAAATCTGAGGAAGATTGCAAGTTTCTTTAATCATTATTTTATTTCCTATTTCCTTCAAAACATTGAAGAAATAAAAACCCGCGGAAAATTGGGATTTATTTACCGATAGGGAATGAGGTCTCCGGGACGTATTTGCCCATTAAGGTAGAAAGGGTTAAATATGATAATATGGTACTGCAGATAAAACGTTCTAAGTCTGGTATGATAGAGATTCGGGTACAAATTTGGTGTCATCCTCGTCTTTATAATACAAAACAAGATTAGCCCTCTTGCTGTTTTAAAAAGAAATAATGGGACAATTCGTGTTCACGTGATACGCGTCAAGTGCCCTGCCCAGTTCTGGAACACATTTCTCGCATTTTAAGTTTCTAGTATGAGGTCTCAGGGCAGCTTAGATGGCATGAGAGTAGTGACTGATTTGACTGCACTATTTTTAGTCTAATAAGTAGCAAACTGCCTATCGTTCATATCTCTTTCGACCAGTGTAATCTCTCTCTTTCACTTTCATAGCTATGTACTCAGCGTTCTTAAAGGGAAGTACTTTGAAGAGCGAACTTAAATGTCGTTGAATTCAAAGTACATACGTTGCGAACACAATTGCAGCACATTTTGTGTTTAGCTTCGGTGAACAGCTTAGGGAAACGAATATGTATTTTGGACCTCTTCCCATAGAATGATTAGATCGGAAACTTGATACAAATTGAAACTTGAAACAAATTTGGTATCAAGATCGCAGGCCAAATTTAATTTAACTTGCCTGTTGCATGTGTTTTTTGAACTATAGTGTTCGCATGAACACAGACAGAGCGTTTACACTGTGACGTGATTAATCCGAAATTAGACACAGATCCACAATTTTGGTGTAAGGATTGTATACTAAAACTCATGCATCTAGCTTGCTGCGTTTTCATTTATCGCGTTCACATGCATACAAATAGACAGACCGACAGACAATCAATCCATTGACGGATACAACCCCAAAATTTGATTCAGATTTGCAATTCAAGTCATAAAACCATATATCGAATTTAATATATCGAATTCGCCGCTTTTTTGAGTTATCATATTCACAGACAGACCAAGAGACAGAGGGGCATAAGTTAAAAAATTGATTTTTTTTCAGTTTCAGAGAGGTCTAAAAAGTGTATCTTCAATAAAATTTTGAGGGCGAATGTTTATACTTGGAAACAAAAATGAAGGATAAATTAGTAATTATTGCAAGATTAGTAAAACCCCTCTAGATATCATCGGACAATTTGTATAACTTCATAAATAACTAAGTGGGTAACTTTTTCCAGTTGTTGACAATGTCAGATAAACCTTTAATATCAATAGACAAAAAAATCACCCGTCATGGTATGACGGGCATAAATTGCCTCTTCATTCGAGAGATTTCCCGTCAAATTTGACGTGTTTAAATAGATATATATGCGAGAGAAATGTTTAACATTGAGTGAAACAAATAATATAAACATATGTTTTATGACAGGAGAAATGGGTTTTATATACATATTATTTACACTACTTACAAAGCATTTCTCTGCTAGTCAAACGTTTCCAAAAAATAATATCCAATTATATCATCACGATTGCAATAAATAATTAGATGCATCGTGGCGTCCAAACTTTATCACGCGCATGATATGCCACTGACGTAATTTACTACTTTCTATTAAAAACGGAAATTAATTTTAAATATATGATTAATATAATTTAATTTTTTTCGAGAACTATGGATCATAGCGAGATAAATTTTATAACAATCGATAGCAAA
>BGPR01011955.1:15906-46675 GCA_013235015.1 Araneus ventricosus
GTGAGGATATAAAATATTAATTATTAGCCAAAAATGTGCAAGAAATCGACTATGAAAAAATCAAAAACATGCCGTTCCTAATCTGGGAATTATTGCACTGTTAGACTTTTAACTGACCAAAAACGCTTACAAATACTTTATGTATCCTTGTTATTACCATCAGTACCTGCGACTGGAAATTATAAGTGGGCTGGTTGGCGGTGGCAAAAAAGTGTAGAGAACTAAAAGAATCTGGGAGTATAGAAGTTAGATAACAAATGTAAACATTTAGTTACAAAATTAGCTAGTTTCGCCAGATTCGTTTGCTTTTTTATAATTATTGGTTTTAGGGAGCTAAAATGAGTTAAAATTTAATTTACCCAGCGGGATTTGGGGAGAAAAAAACCCGACTCCCCGCCAATGATTACTATTATGTATTACAAAATGTATTTTGCCAATGAAAGATAATAAATAAAGTTAATTTTATTGTTCGTTATTCTAGTATTTATTTGTGTATTGCTTGCATTTTGATGTATAATGATACTCGAAACAGTGCATTCTTATTAATATTTATTTTTTTAATCTTGAAATATTATATTTCAACCGGATAAAGTTTTGTACTGTGAGATGGTATTTGTTACAGATGCCAATTCTTTCCTGATAAAAAAATGCAATCTTTATTATTCTTTATGGTTTTTTTCGTATGAAATCAACTTAATAAGGGTATTAATAATTGTGTAAATGTTTCTTAGCAATAATTGAAAATGTTCGGCCATGTTGTTATGCATATAGTTGCAATAGTCACCCCCACGGTATGAAGCAGTTGAGGGGCAAGACACCTATGAACTGAGTAGAACATCTCGTCGCCCGAAAGTTTTTGGGGAACTAAATCTACACAACAGTAGGTGGATTCCTTTCTATCCTTACTTGGTGTGGACTGTGGATTCATGTCATAGATGCTACTTTCAGCAAGTCTTTTCAGTATTTCTGTTGTAAGAATGGCATTTTGCTAAATATCTGTTTCTCAGTGGCTTAGCAACGAAGGGCAGATGTATAGCTGTTCCAGCGCCTATCCGTAGGAAACTAAACGTCAGTATGTTTTTGCCATTTTTGAAAGCCCAATATATGTTCAAGCAAAAAAGAAAATGCATTTTCACTGGGCGCCATTTACACGTTCTAAGACACTAATGGTCGCCAGGGGCGCAAAAGTCATATTTAGACCCGGACGCCACTTACCCTCAACACTTCACTGCTATTTCTTTTGTCTTTCTTTTCTTAATCTAGCACATACGTAGATAAAGTATTGCAATCATCAAAAAATTCAACCTGTAGATTTTTGAGATTTTTCACTTCTTAGACATTCTTGAGTCCAAAAGAAACATTTTTTGGAATTGAGGTTGTCTGTTTATATGTGAACATGATAATTTAAAAAAATACAACGTGCAAAAGTATTGCTGTTTGGTATTTACGCCAAAATTGTATGTCTGTATCAAATTTTGGATCGCATTCGTCAAGGGGAAGAGGTTCTTTTATAAACAAATGCTCGATATTCTATCCTTAAGGATAAAACTAAGCAAAAACGATCTATATTTAAAAAATATTTTAAATATAGATTAGTGGTTTTCACACGCATCTAAGGAAAATATATATATTTATTACTCTTCATTTTATGTGGATAGTGCAAGAAAAAAATATAGGTTGTAAGAAAAAAAAATATTAAATTTATTGAGCAGGTAAGAACTCGCTGCACAAACAAATATCACTTCACAGTACTAAATATTCTCCTCCGTTAACTTTATTCATTAGTGGTTTATTGGCAAAACACAAAATACATTTTTGTCATACAGCAGGAATAACAACGATGCATAAAGTGCTTGTAAATTTGTTTCGTCAGTTAAAAGTATAACAGAGAAATAATTCCATATTAGAAGCAGTATATTTTCTTTTCATTCACAGTCGATTTCTTGCAAGTTTTGGCTAATAATTAATATTTTTGCTCACAATAGGTATTAAACCTCTTAAAAATGTCTGTTCTATAAATAAAAAGGATTAAAAAATACAAAATATTTAATTTTAGCTTTTATACTGCAAATGAGAAATTAGGAAAAAGTTTGAAATAGAGCAAAATTTTTCCAATTTATGAAACTTTATCGTACTTGCGGTACCTCAAGATCTGTTCCGATTGCCATCAAATTTTACTTTTGTCTTTTTTCAGTCAAAATGCAACTTTTCCGCACTATTATAAGTTAAAAAAAGTAATAAAGTTTTTTTTCTTTCCACCCTACTGTGCACCCCTAAAGCCAGCCCTGGAAGATAATAATTCTTGCCTTGGAAGAGTCAATCATTATCAGGCTACGTTGCTTCAGATTAGAGGTTCGAAAGTGATAATGTTTAATAATTCATTCAAAACAAAATAAAACCACGCACATTTTTTTAACATTTTTTATTTAAACTTTCGTAAAAAGTAAATTCTTGAAATATTTAGCAGCAAAATATTGGAATTCCTAATCTCACTTTATGTAAAATATAGCGAACTCCATGCTTCAAGGACTCACGATAAAGGCGAAGTGTGGCCTCTTTTGAAGTGAAAGCGACAAGGAGCCCACAGGTAGCACCTGTGGTGGAAGTCTGCCTAAACTCTAAAGCTGATCATTCACGAGCTTTCCAATCTATGACATTTAATTTTATAAGCCATCCATTTAAGCAGGTCATTCACGGCAGTTCCACACCATGCACAAATCCATTCGCAACACTCCGATCCCCTACTCCTTACTTCTCTCTACCACCTTCAAAACGCTAACTTCTGATTGATACAATTTCCTCTCGAGCTAGAGATCAACCACCTTCCTCCACGTATCTACACCGGTCGCATTTCAGCATTTTTGGCCGGAAGTACAAATGGAGTGGTTGGATATCCGTACACAGTGCTCCGTTTCTCATAGATGACTTTTTGCATTGACGACAGGTTTTGGCGTGTAACTATCGAATTTGCTGGGTTTAATTTAGTTATATTAACGTCCCGTTTTGAAGCAACACGAGGGCCATTTTTGGAAGGGCCTCGTAATTTTGAACCATGATCAGATGACGAGGACGACACCTGAGATGACGCCTCCCTCTCCAAACATTATTTAACGTGCAACAGGCCCAACACACATCGGGTTTCGAATCAGGAACCCTCCGGCCCCGAATCCGAGACCTTACCAATAGGCCACCGCGGTTTCTCGAATTTTCGTGGAGTTGAGCGGCCGTGAATGGCCAGCCTAATATATAGGAATAGGTTGCTTTCCTGGCCGATTTCAGTGAACACTCGGCCAAATTTGGGTTTTACTTGGAGAAAAACATCGAGGAGCTAGCCGAACCGCTGCGTGCAATCCATTGCTGAAGAACAAGTCTGTCTACAAGCTTTTGAATAATGCTGGTTAAGAAAACTGCCAGAGAATAGAACCTATTTCCATCTTCCACCGATTCATTTTTTTCATATATCTCAAGCCTTAAACCACGTCGCTACACATGGCTGAATAACATCATTTAAATACAGAGCTGTTAAAGATTAGAGTTTTCAGAAACAGTCATGATGTTGTCATGTAAATTTATTCTGAGAGAAATAGCTAGAAAATTCTTTAGACGTATTTTATGTCGGTCAAATTTTTTCCCGTAAATATTTCTGAAATTTATAATTATTTAATAAAATTTGTTTCCATCAAGAAAAAATAAAAGAAATACTGAAAATTAATGATGACATTTATCAAGTAAAATCAGAGCAAGTTTAATTTGATAAAAAAATGAATTTAAACACACACACTTTCCTGAAACGTCTAAACTAGTCAAAACCAATTTTAAATGAAAGTGAAGGCAATTTTTTGTGAGGGTGTTTCTAAAATTAATTTGGATTTTAAATTCACAAAACCTTTTACTTTAGAACTGCAAATTAAACTTTGAATTCGTAAGAAAAGCAATTATAACTTTTTTAAATGAGACTTAAAAAATAAAATACTAAAACAAGGCTTTCTATTTTTTTCTTCTGAATACCGATATCCTGTTCTAAATAAAAATATTCAAATAAGTTATCAGTTTGTTTAAAACTATGGTATGAATACCACAAAAGAATATTTTATTTCAAAAATGTGATCCATAATATTTTTTGCGTTTTATGATGATCTTCATCACTATTCAATCAAATGTAATTGAATAAGTTTGGAATATTTTTAGACATATATTCAAAAAACCTATTTTTCTTCCAAGTTGGCCCTTTTAAATCTTTGAGTGCTGAGGTCTAAATATACATAATTAAGCAACAAGTGGGTGTTTTCCAACTTTAATTAAAATTAAATGTTAGCATACTTGTGAAAACAAATTCTTACGATTCCGATTTTTCGTAATGTAGATACTAAATGGTTGTGCAAACTCGATCTTTTGGGTCCTTTGATAATTAATTAGTTTCTTCGAGAAACATTCATGGAAATAAATGATTCGAGGCCCTAGCGTAAACCGGTTAATTAAAACATTGCATATTTAATAACCTTATTATCAATAAGGAAAACTAATTCTTAGAATTTTAAGACATTCACAAACTTGCTAATTTTTTCTTCCTTTTAATTTTTGCAAATATTCTTACCAAACGATAATTATTTTCTTTAGGTTTTCTTTTATAAATGCACATGAAAGAATCACATTTAATTTCAAGTTTTGGTTCATTTTCTAAGGATATTTATTCATAAGAATTAAAATTTATTTGAAAAATTCTAATACTCAAAGAATTTATTAATCGATATTTTTGAGTTTTAATAACAAAAGAATAAAAATGATTTTAATTTTAATGCGAACAGATGTGATCTTTTTGAATTCTAAATTTTAATTTTTTAGATTTTAAATTTATTATAATAAGGAAGCATCAAGTAAGAAGAGAAGCAAACAAAAGTAAAATTTGATTTCGAGAGATAGAGCATTTTTTGAACATTTTTAAAAAATTTTAAGCAATTCAATTTCTTACAGAAGCACCAACCGATGATTCGAAATCATAACTCTTCATTTTATCCATTTTACCATTCTACTTGTTTATATTTTTTAATCAATTCGTGAAATAAAATTTAATTATTTTCATACAGTATTTCTAGTTTTTTATGGCATTATATCACTCTAGTGAGTTGACAATACATTCTAGTTCTTGTGTATAGCTTACGCTGTAATATCAATGCAAACTGCGTAAGTCTGTCCGTAATTTTCTTTAGCATAGTTAACATAGTACTCATTATGTTTTATGATGATTACACTATTTTTTATCTACATTTGATGAGATTGAATTATCATTTGCAATTAACAGGAACATTCTACGACGAAAGGACGCATTAAGACTGATTTTGCACATGCGTATTACAAAGTTGATATATTCACACAAACTCTTTCTCACTCACTATTGCTGTTATATTCGCACATATAATATTTTCACATACTAGAAAATAGTTCGAATTAGTGTTGATATTTTAAATGATCTCACATGAATAAACAAAATAAAAATTTGATGTTTCAGTTTATTATTAGGGTTTATTTCAGATTCTTCTGATTGCAGCGTTCATTTTGTAAGATTATCATGTTTTAAATACATCTTTGAAGACTAAAAAAGGCTTTTTGATTATGTATATTTACAAGAGTGGTTAAAAAGTCCTTTGGCAAACTTTAAGAGTAGGTCAGACATATATAAAAAATCAGTCATATTTATAATAGAAACTGAGGGCGCAAACGCAAAAGGGCATTAATGCAATAAACCAAATTAAACCAAACTCGAAAAGTGAAATCTGTACACTAAAAGTAATTTCAATATTATATTTTGAACTTATGTTAGCTAACTCGTTCGTATTGTCTAGCGGTTATAATACGAACTTTGCACGTCGAATTCTCCGGTGCGATCCCGGTCAAAATCGGCGAATTGCTGTGTTGTTAAGAAAATAGTACTTGCTTGATGGGTGAAATAGACATAAATAGCCTGATGGACGAAATAGACGTAAATAGTTTGATGGACGAAATTGACGTAAATAGCTTTATGGGCGAAATAGACATAAATAGCTTGATGGATGAAATAAACTTAAATAGCTTGAGGAATAAATTTCTCAAATAGTTTTATCATTAAAATTGAATATCTGTATAAAATTTTGGGCTAAGTCCATCAAATTGTTGATTGTCTGCCGATCTGTACATTTCCATGCATGCTAACGCCTTATCTCGAAAAACGCAACGGTTTAGACAATGAAATTTTGGTATGTTATCTTGTCACTGATATAGCAGATATGTGTAAAATTTTGGACAAATTTAAGGAAAGGAAAAACAAGCTAAATCATACTTGGTTTGCCTCGTCTATACACATATAAAAGAGGAAAGTAAGTGTATGTGTTCATTTTTGGTTCTTTATGCACGCTCACACCGTTAGACTTACATCTACTGAATTTGGCACAGTGATGGATTAGCTCAAGAGTGAAGTAAAGCCGAAAAAATTATTTTAAAATTAGAATTTGATTTTTATTTATTTAATTTTAAGTGGTAAATTCGGGCGTTTTCTGCCTATTGTTCATTTACAACTAAACTTTTCATTGTTTAAACAAATATTTATTTGCGTGTTTCTCTTCCATTGTTGAAAGTTAAAATAATATGTTTTAATCCAATTAACATGCTCCTGGTCGTAAAATGTGTCTCGCCAATTTGATATTGAAATCAAATGCATATTTTGAATAAGGAATGAGAAAATAATGTTGGCATCTACAAAGTTAGTGATAATATTTACTGAAATAAACGGAGGTGGGCATACGATAAAATATGGACGCCGGGTTATCAGCTAGTTATACTACAAAGTACAAAGCACGCCATATTGCATACTAAAAAGTCTAGGGGAGAATGCTCGATATGATTTCGATTTCTTCTAGGTTTTTTTAAACAACTCGAGCAAAGTAAACTTAGTTAATAATTTTCTTACCAGTATTTGAGAAACTGAAAAATTATTTTTAAAATGCAATAATTCTCCTTTGGACGCTTAACCCCTTAACAGTGTAGTTTTCTGTGTCGTCTAATTTGATGAGCCCCATCTGTTTTGGGAATGCTTTGTTGTATTGATTCAACTAAGAGCCTATAGAATACTTGAGACGTCAATGGTCATTTTTGCATCGAATGATAACTTCCATGAATGACTTAGTTTCAGATTATAAGTGTAAATGTTCCATAATTCGATGCTCGAACTGAGCACGGGCTTCACTGTTAAGGAGTTAAAGTGAAAATAAATAAATAAGCGCGTATATTTCTGAACATTCATGTCCTGGGTGTTACGATTTCAAAACATTGCGTTTTTGACTACTGATAATTATATTCCATGAGATGAAAAAGAAATGTATCTTGAGAGCGGAAGCGAGTTTTCAAAACCCCTTTTCGATATATCATATCGTCGCTTAAAAAGCAACACCACCTGTCTCAGAGAGGAAGTATAAAACTGAATATTTCGGAACTTATAATGAGAATATTTCTGATATTTTTCATAACTGTTAAGAACATGCGATCTCATGTTGATACCAGATGCTCAAAATTCGTGCTTCAATACCTAACTGCTCTTGTACAAAGACTGCCTGCATTTTACTAACTTTAATCTAGACACATGGAGACTGAACTCAATTTCCAGCCAAGTGTCTATGGGTTATATGTTTTGAAAAGCTACCATGTGGAAATTACTTAAATTTGTTTGTATTATTGAAAAAAATTTTAGTTGTGAAAATGCCAAAATTTGATGCGCTGGTAAGGGGTTAGGTCTTGAATTTACTTTGTGACTTCCGCACTTAAACGTAGGAAAAATAAAACATTATCCAACACACAATATACAAATTGAAAACTTAATATTTTATTCTTCAGTTCTTCAAAGAAATCATCCTATATGTCAGTTACTGCAAAGCTTCAATGGAGGCCATCAAACCGTCGAATGTTTCTTCGCAGGTTGGCAGAATCTGGTTCTGTGGCAAGAAGAATCCGTACCTTCCGGTGTCTCTCAACTCCAGGGCGTACGCTATCTTGATATCCTGTTTCACGTAGGCATAGTCAACAGATGATCCAGCTGCTTCGTCTGAAAATGAAATTTCATTGCAAAATCATTCGAATATTTTTTTTAAATGTCGCATAAACTTGATATTTATAACTCCATTTTGCCATTGATTTATCATTATTTAAGATAGTTTTTCAGAAATTCTGATGTGAACAGAAAATCTGCTGTTTATCTTATTTGAATAGAGGCTACTTTTGTACTAATCATTGTAAAGTGCATAATAAAGTTCACTTTTTCAGAACTGTCTGCAGTCGTAGCAATTCATCAGAAAGTTATAAAATTTGAAGCGATTTTTTATAAAAGAATGATAAGACATTAAGGCAGAAAAGTTATGGTAGTTATTACGACCATAGGGCGCTTTCTGGTGAAAATGAAGTATACAAGGACATGTTGGCAACAGGGCTGGCGCCAGTGGAGTCTCCGGGCGTGGGGCAAATTTTTGTACCTCGTCTGCACAATGGGCTATTCAGCTGGTAGATAAATAAAGATCTGGCGAAAATTTGAGAGGGTATTCATTATGCCCCTCTCCTTGTACAGCAGGCCATGCTGCCCCGTTGGGCGGACTCTAACGCCACTCCTGGATAGGAACCACGCGATGTATCTACTCGGACACAATGAAAAGATGGTTTTTAAAGCATCATAATGGACGAATTTTTTGCTTCGTTTATTTTGGATGTATCGAACTTCCTTGCGCGATTCAACTTCCGATGAAATGCTCTGTCAATGGGAATCTTCGAAATTTCAGCACTTCGTTTGAAGAATTATAAGCATTTAAAGTCTTTCCTTTATTCTTATGGCTCCTTTCAGCGATGTATAAAGCTATCCTTAATAACTGTGTATCAGAGCCCGATGTTAACAGGTATTTTTTTTAGCTTATTAGTTAAGGAAACTAAAAAGCAAGAAGAGTTATCAACAAAAAGAATGCATAATTTGAAATTTAGTGCAGAAGAAACAAAACTAGTTTGATCATGGCGCTTGATTGATGAGGGTGAATGCGTAAGGCGCAGGGTTTCTGTACGTAAATGCTAATAAATAAAACAGAAAACTCTTCCATAAAGCTGATTTCCTTCTGATGCCTTTTCCACAACAAATGCCGTTATGTTTGTAGCTGTGTTCCTCTTACACGCCAATTATAATCATTTATTCACATTATATAATTTTTTGCGGAGAATTGCAATAAATTTGCATTGTCTGTTTGGATTGATTTCGTAAATAAATTTGCTTTCGATATTCTTAAATCAGTTTCCTGATTTGTTCAAGTTAAATTAAAAATTGTGGATCTCATAATCCAATGTAGAAATTGAGACTTATAAATAGAAATGATTCTATATAATAGAGGAAGTTTTATAATTTTTTCAAAGCTTTCAAATATTTTAATCTCACTCATATGAAGTACAGAATTGTGTATCTTTACATCCGGGAAACCATGCTAAATCACTTCTCTTTTATTTATTTAGAATCGTAAAGCTTATGTCTGTGCGCATGCGAATATACATAGTACAACATGACGGTCATTATTAGCGTATCGTCACTGGTAGTTCGGCCCATGATATGCGGGCTGTTTCTTCAAACCAGACGTTCACGACCGATCCATGCCAAGCAAAGCTATCAACTACCAGCCACTCCTGTACCCTGGGGGAACCAGGCAAAACAACTCCCCCAGTTTTTTTGGCCAGTCAGTCCAAATGGAGTGATGGATTACAACTTTCCGATCTACAACACGGCATTTCTGATCGGAATTTCACATCGGCGATCGGTACTGACGTTGAACGGTCAAATTTGCGTGGCCTTGTGTGGTCGTGAATGATCAGCCTGTGTTAACTAGTAACTGGAAACTCGGCATGGAACTTTTGTTTCCCGACCCAGGTATTCTAGTGGTCCGTAGGCAGGGTGGAAAAAGGTTAACCACGAGGTAATAATTTTCATCACAAGGATCAATAATTGACCACCGCGTATCCTTAACTCGGCATCAGTGTTCATTCAAAATAGGCTCCATAACTATGGTTCGATTTATCATGGTAGCTGGACTGTTCACCAGTTCACACTATTTACTGCATCACCAGGAGAACAGAAAACCTCTTTACTTAACCGGCCGCCAACTTATCCTCCTCGTACTCAAGCTCACTCCCTTCTCCAAAGCGGTTATTGGAGGGTTAAACTAAAAAGTTACTTATTACATCTAAAACTCTATTTTTAACATTTAAGACAAAAATTAAAAGACGAACTTACAGATGATATTAGCGATGGATCCCAAAGAATATTGAGTGCCATATTTCTTAGACAATGCAGCTACGCCAATCTGTCCAACGCGAGACTGAAAAAGAATAAATAAAACTTATTAATAATCATTTTATAATTTAATTTTGAGTAAGATTTATAAAGAAGTTGCCAAACCCACATAAATATCTCTAGTTGCTTACATCTTAATAAATATTGCTTTCAAGATTGAAATCTCTACAGGAAAAAATATTTTATATTCTATCAAACGTATTGTCACATGAATATTTCTCGATAACTATCTGAAATGGATTTCTAGGGGTTTCTTTTCCAGGTTTTTACTTTTTTATATAATGTTCTTATTTTGTTTCTTTTGATATTTCCTTATGCAACCTACTAAATGTTATGCAAATAAATATTACTTTCAAGCCAGAAACTCTTCTATACCTCTGTCGAGATAACCTTTGATTTTATTATCTCGATTTTCTTTTGATTTGGTTATCTAACCCTTTGTCGAGATAGCCTTTGTATTGTAATCTGATCCATTTTCAGGGATATAAAAAATTTTTCGCTGGAATTGTGAAAGGGTATTTTTTTTTCAGTTTGCGAGGTTTTTCTTTTTTTTTGACAGGATGTTCTGAATTTGTTTATTTTCATATTTCTTTAGACACGTTTTTAAATATCGTTTAACATAAAGAAAACACTAATTTCTGTATTTCAAAAATTGTAACTCTTTTCATGACCTCTTGAAGTTGTGACCATATTTCTAGTTACATCCTGTACATTTAGTTGATTTAATATCTAAAACGCTTAAGTTTTTTGCAATGTATCAAATCAAAACTCCAACATTCTTCTTTTAGAAGTACGAATTTAACAATTGTCTCAGAGCAAAAACTAATTAAAGAATTGTACGAATTTAACAGTTCTTTAGGAGCAGAAATTAATCAAAGAATTTCGATATAACATTTAAAGATTCTGAAGACTGCTGCAGAACTTCAATTGAAATCAAAACTTCGTTATTTTAATTAATTAAAAACTAGAACTTATCAGTCACATAAAAGCAAAACATAAGTAACGAACTTCAGTCTGTTGAGTTCAATAGACGTTTCTACTTTAACCCTCTTACACCGAGAGAGGCGGTCCCGGGCGGTCTAAAAATTTCCCCTTAACAGCGGCGAAGGTCGGTCTGAGGCGGTTGACTTCTTTTAAGGGGAGGTGAGGTTCTGAGATAGCTTAGGACATAACCGCGGTAGGGAGTCCAATTATCCTTGCCAACCACAGCCCATTTCAGTGTGCTTTAAGGGAAGATTATAGAAGGGAGTGGGGTGGTGGGGAAAATGACCATCCAAGTTGGGAGAGTCCAATTCGTGTCACTTCCTCCCAAAAATTCTCGGTTTTAAAGGTACTACAAGAAGAAGGTCGCCTTCGGGATTAAAAAGTTAAGCCGCCATTCACGATTATTCCACTGAAATCCGACCATTGCAAGCCAAAACGAATCTTTAAGTCAATCATTAACGACTTTTCCACTTCACGCAAATGGTGTGGAGGCACTCTACACCATTCCAGCTTTTAATCCATACATTTATTCAAAGTCGTTCACGACCTCTCCACTCCATGCGAATCCATCCACTACCAGTCGCTCCGTTTCCCTATCACCGCCTTTCTCCAATTTCCTCGGTGAACAACGCACCCCAAGCCTCTCCCTGCCCCCCACGTACCTAGTTCCACCGCTTTTATGGCCAGGTAGTCCCAATGGAGAGATGGATATCCAGACCGGCTGGATATCCAACCTTCCGCTCCATACTGCTCCAATTCTGAGAGGTTTTTCACAGTGACCGTCAGTTTTTGCATGGAGCGGTCGAATTTGTGTGGCATGGAGCACTCGTGAATCTTCAGCTTTAATGTGGAAACCGGTCAGAATTAGCGTGGCGTGGGGCAGGAGGTTGGATCCCCAACACGTCCTAATTTCCAACATTCCTCGCCATTTGAAATAGCCACTCATTGAATGCGGGTGGGAGAGGCTTAGGTTTCTCGGAGGGACAGGCTTGCGTTGTCCTGTAGCAAGGCGTTCATTGAGAGAGGTGGAGTGAAGCAGGCGTGGAGGAGCAGTCCTTACTAAACGGATGGGTTAGGAAACGGAATAGAGTGCCCCCACGGCATTTCATGCTTAGAGTGGAATAATCTTGAATGACCTGCCTTAAACTACAGTTATTCATTGAAAATCCTTCTTACCAATTCCGTGTAGTTGGGTGGCAGCTTCTTGGTTGTTCCGTAGGGCGTCATCCACAATTGGGAGAAGGCGTGGATGGAGAAGTATGCCTTTATACGGCTTCCGAGGGCAATCATGAGATCCCTGATGGCCCGTGATTCATTCTCTGAGAAGGGGCGGTCGCCACAGTAGATCTCGTCGCAAGGCTTCCTGCTGGTTCCCACACCTGAAACGAAAGAACGGCATTTTTCATCATTGCAAAGGCACTTTCGAAACCTGACTTAACAAACTGTAAAAAATAAAAGAAATCCATTAATTATAACGCATTGCCAGAAAATGGACTTCTAGAACATTTGGATTACGAATACGCAAATTCCATTTCAGATGAAAGATTTTGGAGTGTAGACAGGAAAATGCCTTCTTCTTTTTAAGTCACTGGACGATGAGATTTTGTGGAGTCTTCTTCTTTTCTCCAAACATTAGAAATAAAAGTTTCGATCGCATACGGCGTAACGCAGTAAGACTTGGGAATGAAAAGATAAAACGATCTGATGGGAGATTAAAAAGTAGACAAATGAGGTCCCTTTGGACAATGGAATTTAAATGACTTTGTGGTACAGAATCCATAACAGTCACATACTCAAATAATATAATATTCTAATTGTACAGTGTCTGTAAAGAAAATGCTTAAGTCCACGAAAGAAAAATTTATTTTTCTGAATGCAATTTTTTTAAATTTTTGTATTCTTGCAATCAAAGTAATCGGTTGCTTCCGAAGTCTTATAATACTTGTTCCTATAGCTTTATTTTAGACTGTAAGCAATAAAGAAACATAACGTCCGTTCAAGCAAATGCATAATTTTTATACCACTACTGTGCTTGTGTTGAAAATTACACTCAACACGAAAAACTCTTCTTACATAAAAAATTGCCAATCTGAATTGCTTATTATTTCCAGTATAAAGTTTGTGATAATTTTGTGCAGTATGGACAGAAGGAATTCTTCTGATTTTTATTATAAATTCATTTCTCCTCTTATATTCTTTAAATTTATAATTAAAATTTTTAAAAAATAGTTGGGTGGCAATAGGAGACAAGTTATTTGATGGGTGCAAACTTTCTGAATTTATAAACTCAAAATTACTTTATTCTCAGATTCATTTGAATTAGAAAATATAAATACTCTATAAAGGAACAAATATGACAGGTATTCTACAAAACCAGTTCCAGTTTTGTTAATATTTTTATATATATCCACAACTACATACAAGTATAAGAAAGAGCTTTATGTTTGGAATTTCGATAGCATTTAAACCCTTTATTAATGACAAAATTCTGTACATTTTCTCTCAAATTTGGAATTACGTCAATAAATTCAATATTTCATAATTCATAATTCAAATATTTCTACTGATAAAATATTTCAGATCAGGTTGGATTTTATATTTTTGGATGCTTGTTGTTAAAAAGCACGAAAATTTGTTACTTAAAATATTTCATAAATTTTATTTTAATACATTTTATAAATAGTCTTCTAGTCATCTAAAAATTAAATGAATATAAATTTTATGAATTTTATATATTTTACTCGCATTATTCTAACTTATAATGGATCCAAATAATAAGGCCTTGGCCTTATCAGTCACTATTCTTCTAAGGATGAGCATCAAAGATCATTAACCAAGTTCTGTAGCCAACATGATAACACAGATGCATATTCTTAACTATCTTACATCTTGACCCTGAACCTCGTTTCATATCTGAATCCCAACACAGGAAGTCATAAAGAGTAAATTACCCAAGATTATCATTACTCTTGCTGAAATAAATAGACTACTTCAAAACAAGGAAGACGAATTAAATGCTCCCAGAGGACTACTAAATAGTCTACAAATTTCCTATGGTGTCACCTCTAGAAGTTAAAGAGCCTAGAATAATCAAGTTCCGATGCGGCTTGTTCATCAAACCGTATACGAACAGTGAGTGCTCTGGGGATAAATCGGGAAGTTCTCATTCCAATATGAATGCCATAAATGTGTTGTTCGGATAGAAAAATGTTTTATGTATGAACGAAAAGGCTTGAATGAACTTGGAGTTTCTTCAGAGAGATCAAGGTGAAATCATTGATTTCGTTGGTTCGATAAAAGGCAGATGATAATTGTTGTTTATGAAAGAACAACGAACACGTACCTGAAAGCTTCTAGTAAATGTTTTTGTGTTTTCTGAGAATTTTGTAATGGTTGCTTCGTGTTTGGAAAAAAATCCTTCTATTTAATTTGAAAGCGGAGATGTTTCTCTGAATTTATTTGTTGTGAATCAATAACAAAAGAATTTCTGTGATTGAGAATTCAATTGCTATTATTGTTGACAAATGCCACTTAGTCTAATATACTAGCCAAGACCGTTTGGCAAGTATTCATGAAAAAGAGGAAATGTGAGGACTTCTGTTGGTCAAAGCAACCCGTAGTCCTTGAGGCAGAACTAAGATTTATCTCCTATATGTATCAGAGTAGGATCCTTCTTAGAGAACTTTTAGGGCAGACACTCCCAAATTTTTAAAGCCTTTGGAGAAAAACCAGGAGGACCTCCAACAGTCAGCCCGAGAGCAGTGAGTAATTCGTTGCTGAAATGCACATCTATCTACTAGGTTTTAAATAGTGCTCCTTAAGACCACATCCGAGATAGAACTCAATACTTCCTTATTCCAATTCTGGTTCCACTTCTTGGCCCTTTAATCGTACGATGTGAGGGCTATCCAAAGTATAACCTAACTGGTTTGCCCACACTACGTACGAGCATCGATATTTTCTTCTTTTCTTTCACTGTCTGCCGGTGTTTTTAATTCTTGTAACAATACTATCAATATTTTTTTCAACAGATGGCGTACCTTGTTCATGTCACTGAAATGCTTTCCATCCGGGTCTTTCGTTAAAGGTTTTTTTCCCCCGCCGAAGAACAAAGGCGAGAATCTATGCAGCAAAAAAATAAAAATGCCTTTTTTTGTGAAAGCTTCTGGCAAAAAAAAATTGACCAGTTAAGGGGTTGATCCACTTCCTCAGTAGTGGACGTTCAGAATTCTCGAAACATACAAACAGAAGGGCGGCAAAATTTAGTGAGCCTATAACCTGAAATTTTTTGTAATCTTATATTTTTTTAACGTAATTCGACAAGTTGTTGTTACTAATTTGTATTTTTCCTCTTCTTTTATCTTATGGATAGGAAAAATCTTAAAATTTCCTTTCTAAGTAGTGCATTCTGATGGAAAAACACAGAAAATGCTTCTCTCCTTTTCCAATCGTTCCACGTTCATGCGCATGTGAAAATGATAACTCGAAAACACAAAAAGCATGATAAATGAAATTTGGTATACAGTCTTCCACCACAATTGTAGATATCTATATCAAATTTGGACCTAATCGGTGAGCAGGAAGAAGTGTAAAACGCTTATCCGATTCTTTTTCGCAGTGGTCTAGTAGTGGTAAAGTCTCGGCATCGGGGCCGGAGGGCTCCAGGTTTAAAACCCGATTCCACTGAAGATCCGTTGTGTATGAGAGTTTGTTCCACGCTAAATTATACTTAGGGGTCAAAACGTCCACCCCTGTTGTGATACGGAAATGTGGAGAGGTGTGCCAGCTGAGGTGTCGTCCTCATCATCTGACCGTGGTTCAAAATTACGAGGTCCGTCCCAAAATAGCCCTCATGTTACTTCAAAACGTGACGTTAGTATAACTAAACTAACTGATCCTTTTTACGGCACTACGAAGCTTGACACAAGACACGCCGTATTATATAAGTTTATGAGAAAACAGAGGGGAGAAATTCTTGTGGATTTTTTAGCAAGTATGAAAAGCAATTATTACTAAAATAATTTACTGCGAATTTGATATTTACTTACACAATACGGCGTAGGTAATATGCGAGAATATATTATTAGAGAATGTAGTGAATAAATTGCTGACATGTTTGTCGTATAAGAATATATTCAAATTTCAGAATGTGCACCAATTTTTGTAACCGAATGATTGCTCAAGTTCTTCTCGGAATCAATCACTATAAGAACCGGTCGAATATCCCGAAAACAATTTTGCGCTGCAGTAAAATAGTTTCAAAAAGAATCCGAATTGTTGGAAAGGTAGATGACGAATACAATGACGATCCGAAAGTTTACAACGTTGCCATTTCAGGCTACAGTAAAACATTTTCCCCGTTTGCCACCGCTGCTATGTTATCTTCGAAAGAATCTAACTTTTTGGAGAAAGGCATAAAACCGATGTGAAAACGACTCAGACAGCATTCATGCTCTTTGAACATCTACAGTGCAACAGAATGGTGGGATAGGCATGTATTCGATAGAATACACAGACAGTGAAGATAGGAAGTGTTTTGGGGCTACAGGCTTTCTTCTTGTTAGATACAGAATTGTTCGATCAGCTCCTACAAGTTTTTCTTTAAACATATTGGAAAATTTATGTAGTTTTCTGGTCTTTCTAAGGGAAATGAAATATTTTAGCAATTTATCTGCTATTTTTTTTGAATAAATTCTTTATTGATAGGTATTTACATGAAAATCCAGTATTTATTTTAGTGATTAATTCTAAAATTTTCAGAATAGAATTTAAATTAAAAAGTAAAGTTTTTGATGACTTCTTAGCAATGAATTTTTAAGAACTTTGGATGCAGTTTCATTACATAATCCTTAGTATTGACACACGTGCTGTACCAGTGATTTTTCCTTATTATGTGGGTGGTTAAACTGTAATGCCATTAATCCATTAGAGTGTCACCTCTCTCGCTTAGATAGTCTGTGAGGTGTCTAACCACCATATAGATAGTAATACTCGTTTGTTCTAATGTTCCACGACATGTGTAATGATTAACTTTATTGCTAATGAGAGAAAATAAGGATTGATAACAACATATGTGACCACTATATAGATAGTAGTAATCTATTGAACGACCTATGTGATCAATAAGTATATTACTATTGAAGAAAGAGAAGGATAGACAAACCCATTGGAAATTAACATATAGATAGTGTTAAACTTTTGTTATATTGTACCACGACATGTATTACGAATAGGTTCATTGCTAATAAGAGAAGAGAAAAGGCAACCCTATATATGCAACCACCATGTAGATAAGTATTACTCTTTTGTTCTATTGTACCACGACATGTGTGATGAACAGGTTTATTGCTAATGAGGGAAGAGTAGGATAGGTAACCACATATTTAACCATCAGGAAGATAAATATTACCCTTTTGATCTATTGCCCCTTTGAAATTGCACGATATGCGTGATGAATAGGTTTTTCTCAATCAGGGAGGGAAGCGTAGACCATTACCACAGTCAGACAAAATGGATGGGAGATCCTATCGTCGAGTTACTTGAAAAAGTAAAATCACTTTTTCGGTTGTTTTTTTTTGCTGAAATCTCCGATTTCAGAAGTTGTTTCATATTTAGTATAGCTTATAATTTAAAAGATAAAAGAATCATTTCTATAAGCATATAATAATCGACACTTTATTATTTTCAGTTTAAAAAATCGGCTATTAAATCAAATTAAGCGAATAGTGACCAAAAATCACGAGCCGTATCTTTAAACACTTTGTAGTCAAATCAAGTGAAGTTTAGTAACCAAAAAATTACAAGTTACATCTGTAGACGGCGGTCAAATAAAGGTAAGTTAATAATGCCTAAAAATTACATGATATATCTATAGAGACTTTGGAATTAAACAAAGTTAAGCTAAGAGTGACCAAAATTCAAAAGACTTGTAGCTATAGATACTGCGTTTTCAAGTCAAGGGGGAGCTACTATAGACGCTATGCGTGTCTTGTAATAAATGTAATATTTACTCACCACAGTGTTCAATATCGAAATTCCTGTTAGCATCAGCACCTCGGCAAACACCCAACCAGTCGATACTGCTGCGAGATCGAGTCTTTCTCCATAATCGGTCCTTTTATTAAATAAATATATATTTCATATTATTCTTTTAACAAATTAATCTTTAAACAAAGCTAATCAATATTCTAGAATCGACGCTTCCATGTTTTTTCAGAAGACTAATAAGTTACGGGCAAATAAAATTTCGTGAATTAAACCTACATAGTTTCGGAGTCCTGAAATTATTTCGAAATTACTTTTACATGAACATGAATTGTGATGGAATGAAATGATTTTAAATAAAGACATTCATTTCATTATACCACAGGTAATTTTCATTTAAACTTTGAGTACATTCAGTAAATTTAAGTGATACACTATAAAATGAAGCAGAATATTATCGGGTATTTTGAACTTTATAGTTCGGTCGATAACGCA
The DNA here is from genome assembly GCA_013235015.1 of Araneus ventricosus. Taxonomy (NCBI): domain Eukaryota; kingdom Metazoa; phylum Arthropoda; class Arachnida; order Araneae; family Araneidae; genus Araneus; species Araneus ventricosus. Next base: position 34,706 of record BGPR01011955.1, read on the forward strand.
ATCTCATTGTTTCTGAAACAGAATAAAAGTTTCATTTTCTTATATTTCATCAATAAAATCAATAACTTGATTCTTCACATCCTAAACAATCACAGACAAAAAGTGAATCTTTTCATTATCTTCTTCTAAACTACTTTTTTTGAAATACAGATAACAAAATATTTATTGGGCATGTAGCATCTAATAGACATTTTCTGTTAGCTGTATGGATAGCCAAATGGATTTTTCCCCGTATTTATTATGCATTTGAATTATGATATATAAATCCGTTTTATATCCTTGTATAATTGAAATTCAGATATTTTTAAGACCACATTCATAGGTGACATTCTTTGCCCAATAAATACTGTTAACATTTTTTCAGAGATTTTTATTTTAAAGAGGAGAAAAATTTAATTTCTTAAATTTAAAAACCCTTTTATTAAGAAATATATATTTCATGTTATATTTGCTTAAAAGAAAAAAGGTTCTAAGCTAACTAATATTTTGTATACGACGTTTCCACGTTTTTTCAGCGAAATAATATAAATTTTATAATGTAAAGTAATGAATTAAAGATAAAAAACAGACAATTTTAAGAGGAAAAAAGGTAAAACAGAAAATTAAAATTGTGAGAGAAATGTGAATTTCATGCAGAAATTTTTGAAGTAAAAATTTCTCATAACTCTGATTAGGTACATGGGAAACATTTGAGGGTTTATATAATTTCAAAATATTTTTAACTTGAAAAAGTTAAAAGAAGATATGGTTTTTAAAAGCAAATAGCATTATCAAAAAGTTACTTACATTTGTCCATGTGTAGACGTAGCCATCAGGATTAGATTCCACGATAACGTTGAATTCATATGTATCAACTAGCTTAGTGACCTGCGCGTCTTTTCCATATTGAGTGATTAACTGCAAAATTTGTATTCAAATTTAATTTCTGGTCACATGAAATTTTTTTAAGAAGGATTATCTACACAAAATGTACTATTTCGAATCTAAATGCAATTCACATAATAATGTAATGAATGCAAAATTAACAAAGATCATTTAATACATACATGCTTGTACTTCAAAATGAATAAGGCATCAAAAATTGTACACTGTGTTTAACATTTTTTTTCTTAAGATTTTAACCCGATAACGCCCAGCGTCTTATTTATAGGATATTATATTTCACTTCAGTGGCTGAATTGAATGCACTCCAATGTTTCTTTTTGCTTTGTTATGTTGCTTTGTTAAGTCAATAGGTATTACCTAACTCCTAAACAGTTTCAACTGGCACATTCCACCATTTAGCCAAATTTTGAAGTCAAAATGTGGTCATTTTGAATTTTTCTGATTTTTCCTTTGATTTATTTTTCAGGATTACAAGGAATTAGATAATAATAATTATTTTTTGATGTTTTACTATATTTAAAAATCTTTAATATTTATGTAAAAAAAGTTTTTAAATTTTTTTCGATTTTTTTTATTGGTTTTTTATATAAAAAAATGTAACAAATAGAAAATTAAAAAAGATTTTTTTCGAATATAATTTTGCTTTAGAGTTCACTTAATCTTCGTATTTTGAACAGAAATTTATTAAAATCTATGCCTTAAATTAGTTTGGGAATTAATGGGTTAAACAATTAATTAACACATTAAATTAATAAGACAAAGAAAAACCTTACGGAGTAGTTTCATAATACATAGAAGCTATCACAACTTAGCAAAATTTTAAGGAAAACATGTCAATCAAGTTGCTGACAAGCTAAGGACATGAATTGCGTTCGTGACAAGCAATAATTCGTGAAGTTTCCTTAGTTTCTGTTTTTCCTTGTACAAGGTATTAGCCTTCTTTAGTTAATACTGTGTCGATCGAACATGCGTTGTTTAAAAGGTACTTTGAACTTGTTTCAAACGGATATTTACACGAATTGTTTCAGCGAAATAACTTAAGTTTGCTGTTTTTTGTAATGTTTTAATGATTAATTACCTTTCATACTGATATTCTTCAACTAACCTCGAATATGGGTGATCTGAATTGTATATTTTACAATTGTTAGTAACATTAAAATCGAATTTTGCTCACGACATTAATCTCTTTCAAAATTAACTAATTGTAAAAGTGACACTTGAGATAATATACTCTATATAGAGATATGACTTCGTTCTTTCCGTTAACACAAAGATAAGAAAATATCCTAATCAACGAATATTTACGTTTTAGACCTGCTTGATTCCAAATAGCTCTATTTTAGAATTCTATCGGATTGTGAACACGTTGAATAAAAATTGGAGAGAATAAAACGAATGAAATTTGGCATAAGATCTCAATCTGTAATATGTGTAAAATTTTGAATGAAATCCGTCTACCAAAAGTCTCTCTGTCTCTCCGTCCTTGTGTAATTTTATGTTTTATTTATCATCATGCTCTGTGTTACAAAAATATTTTTTAATGTAATGCTGAATACCAATTCTTCCTAATGGAATAGCTCCTGTTAATATTTGTAAATTTGTTGCAATTTATAATCAGGCTGCAGTGTAGGGAATTTGGTAAGGGATAGGAAAGGTTACCCCTTAGGATGATGAAATTTTTCTTCCACTTCATGACCGCGACACTGCTTAAATAACCTTAAGGTTATAATTGCAGGGGCATGGAGTGGTGTTATGTTATGTTTGTCCGTCCGTGAAGCTACAAATAGCCAGACCATCCCACCACCGAAAAAGGAAGAAAAACAACAACGAAAGTCTCCTTCCAACACTTGTGCGAAATTTGTTTGAGATTGTGTCTCCAGTGAGTATCATTTCGTGTCTCCAAAATCAAATGCTTCAACAGAGAAAATAACACTAATATACAAAATGTTACAATATTGTAAGTTTCCGTACTGTATATAGTGTATACATCTCGGATATTTTAATTCTCGGGCCTTCATCTTCAAACCGTTCAGTGACCGGAATGGTCGCGGGTACGGGGTAAGAGACGGCGCGTTCTGTTCTGTATGTGCACATGAGATTGTCCAATGCCCCTATTAGAGTGGATACTTAGTATATAAATATGTACTACGGGTATATACGTGACGGTAAATGTAGATAATTGGTTATTATACATAATTACCGGATCTCTATCCGGTTATTATATATGATCATCGTGGACGTTATACATAATAGCGGGTCGTTATATGTAATAACCGCGGTAATTATGTATAAAAACCGATTACCCACATTGACCTTAACATATATACTATAAAATTCAGAATAAATTTTACCTTGTTAACAAGGTATGCTCCAGTTGCAACGGATGACCATTCTCTTGCGTGAACGCCGCATTCCATCATGATAGCTGGCTTGTTGTCAGACTTGCCGCTGCTGATCTGCAACAAGAACGGGTTAAAATATTGAAGTTGTAATGTTGTCAAATTTATCAATACTATAATAAAATCTTCAGTGTTTGAGCTGATAATAAATCAGTTGATCATCTAGACTGACATTTTTAATACAGAAAAACAATGGATTTTTCTCCTTATAAGGCTATTATTTTCAAATTAGGGCACCCAGTCTTCCAAACTGTATAAAATGATATTAAGAACCAAATAGTTGGAATTTTATGAGGAATCTTTGAATTATTAAAACTTTTCATGAAATAATTTTAAAAGATTAAATTTTCCTCTTACTTTTAAATTGTAGATAGGTCTGTTTTCATAAGACTTTCCGACAGTTTCCAATTTGGCAACACTTGGATTATTGGCAGCCAGGGATTCTATTAATGCTACAACCTAACAATGAAAAAATAAAGCATGAAACAGAAATCAATAGTAAATGAGTGTTTGAGACATGTAATATTAGTTTTCAACTTCCAGAATAGCGTATCGATTGGAAAAACAACATTCTCTTTATAAATATTAGTTAACTCTTTGCGGTTGATGCCGCCATAGTGGCGGCATTCGCAAGTCATCATATGAGTCGAGTTTTTTTTGTTTGCTTTGTTTTAGACCCACACCAAACAGCCCACGAGTTTGGGTAGGACAGTCGTTGTGGGACTAAAACAAAAAAAAGAATAAAAAACTCGACTTCTATGACTGCTTCTATGATGTTTTAAACCCACACCGATGATCCCACCCTTTTGGGTAGGCTGGTCGGTGTGGGTCAAAAACAAAGCAGAAAAAAAACCCGACTTGCGAACGCCGCCACTGTGGCGGCATCTACTTCAAAGGGTTAATAAGCATGTTTACATATCTTCAACCTTTAAAGAACATGAAAAGAACGCCATATGTAAATGGATGTGGCATTACAATTGGGAACTAATGAAGAATTTAAGGATTTCGAGTTTACTGCTGTAAGTTGCACACAAGTGTGTGTAGTTTTGGCTATGAAAAAATGGGCCATTCTGATTCCGGTGCACAACTCGCACGCAATACTTATAATGCAATAACTAATTTAAAATGTTTTCTGTAATGGTTTGGAAAAACAGCCATATCTTGAAACATGTAATTTTCAATTAATTACTAAATGAACAACTGCGTCGAGTTCTAGTGACAGCTTTCAAGTAATTCACAAAAATTTTGAACTAAGAGATTATATCAAATACTTAAATTGCTTTGATCTCTCTGAAAATTCGCGAAAAAGCTTTTCATATCAACTTCCAAGAAAAAAGTTCATCAACTAACTGCGTTAGAGAACTCGGGTTCTTTGGGCATAAAATATCTCCTTTAAAGCAGAGAGGTGCAACCAACAGTTGTTCTAACGTGACTTTACCTATTTAAGCCCATCTGTGGCCCAGTGGATTAACCCTTCAATGTACGATTTTTTAAATTCAAAGATAAAAAATGTTTTTGGCATGGGAAGTTCACATATAACAACAGAAAAATACACAAAAAGTCAAAATAGGATTGTGGTATTATTAAATTGAATTTAATGAACGTATCAAATCACTATTTCTGTTTTATAAAACAATAAAAAAGTATTTTAAAAGTAATATCAAATGGTAAATACCTGCAGAAGCAATTGATGAAACCATCAAAGATGCAAAACACCTTTCAAATGCTAAAAACTTCGTGTATAGTCAATAGGTGTATCAGGAATTGAACAACTGACTACTACAGACTTATCAATAAGACCTGTGCTGTCCATGGAAAATGGAACGAATGATTATTATCCGGTCTTTTATGATGTTTCTAATCTGATACAGCGTGTACGAGTGGACAAAAAATGTTCTATACATTATTATTAACATGAAAGAAAATTATGTATCAAATTTGATACAGAATGCAATGCCTAGTTAAGGAACTGGGTTCGGAAGCAGAAAGTCATGGATTCTCTCTTCTGGCTGTTCGCTTAATCAATATTATTCTGCAATTTTTATGAAAACGGTTTTAAAAAACACACCTTTTTATAAGTGTACTAAAAAGTAAAAAAAGAATTCTTACTTTAATTATTTTCTACTTATTAGTCTTTAATTTACAATTCATTATTATTTATATTATGGAAATCTTGATATCAATCTTTCTCAAATTCACTACCAGGTGGCGTCACAAGTATGGAATGAAAATTTAAATAAGTTAATTTATTGACTTTTTATTAAGGATTGAAAATATTAAAATAGTGTATTTTCATCGAGACTTCATAAATGTATAAAATACGACGTACGAGACGTACAAGTTTAAAAAATTTAAAACTCCATGAAAGTGAAGGTAAAGTAGATTACAAAATTCCTGATTTACATACATGAAAAGTCACGAATAAAAATGAATAAAAATTATTACCTAATATGCAAAATAAACTTTTTTTCAAGCTTCAAAACATTAACTTATCTGATAACCAATCCAAATATTTTTAATTGTGCTCAATACCTATCATTTATTTATGGTAGGATGGATTCTTAAATATCTCCCGAACAACTGTGATACTTTCAATGATGAAAGCCTTCACAAAATACTTTTACCCCATCAGGTATTTTTTATTCTCTTCCTTATTCTAATTTTTCAAAAAAAGAAGCTGAACAGTTTAGTATTTACTTAAAAACTGTAACCGAATCCGGAAAAAGAGTTTCAAAAGTTTTATTTGAGCGAGAGATGAAAATTCCATTCAATTCGTGGTGATAAAAATAAAATACTTAAGGAAGGAATGTCCTTTGAAAGGAAGTCGCTGGGAAATAAATTCTTTTTAAAAAGTAAGGATGTCTTGGATCTAATGTGGAAATAAAGAGAATTGTTCAAAGATGCGAATATCTCAAAGAATTCCTCCTGGATGAGATTTATTTGATTTCTGACGACGAAGATATGTTTAAATATCACAGGATTTCAATTCAGCTATGTTGCGAAATTCTTAAAAGCAGATTTGTGATGAAGAAAGAATTTATTCTTAGAGATTAGGAAAGCAAAAAATACCTGTAATATTGTACAATTAATATTTCTAGATGTTAGAAAGCACAGAAAATGAAGTACGTGGTTAATTACACGCTTTAAGTGATTATTCTTCTTTCAAGTTTGTAAATTCCATACCTGTAAAGATGAATTTTAATTAAATAGATTATTCATTCACTTCATGACGTACTTGAGTTCCAAATTTGCGTTCAGTTTGATAATACAATATTTTAATATTTTCCTAACTTAATTATCAGTTAATCGAAAAGCTTTAATTAAATTTTAATTCCAAATGAGAGGCGCCATCAGACAATGAATTTGAGAAAAAAAATCGTTGAAAGATTCCTCGCTATTTTTAATAATTAATTATGAAACATATTTAACCTTTCTAAGGCCGTGGGAATATGCTTCCCACAAAATTCATCAATTTTTAAATGCATTTTTTAAGGTTGGCGTAGGTTCTCGCCAACTTTTTCGATGAAACAAAAACCTGGATATTTTAATTACTTATCTCTAACTATAACGAAGTGTCTTGACTTGGTAATTAATTATTAATTAATTAAATTAAATAACAAAGAATAATGTCAGCCAATAAGCTAAATGAATTTCTTTTCGTAAATTAATCTCAATACCGAAGTTATTTGATTATATCACTACTAGAAAAAATTGGCCTTATAAAGGATTAAAGACAAAAAAGCTGCTGTTGTAAATTTATATTCTATTATAAACCTGTGCTATCTGGTGTGTCCTTTTCTTTTACTTGTTTCACTAGCAAAGGGCCCTCCCATGTAACGGTTCCCGTTTCAGTTTACCACCACATCTTCTATCTGTTTCTGTATGCCTAATCTATCCTTAAAGTTTCTCTAAGAACTTTTGAATCCCCATGCATTCCATTATAAACCTGTGCTATCTGGTGTGTCCTTTTCTTTTACTTGTTTCACTAGCAAAGGGCCCTCCCTGTAACGGTCCCCGTTTCCGTTTACCACCCCATGTTCTACTTTTCTGTATGCCTAATCTATCCTTAACGTTTGTCTAAAGACTTTTGAATCCCCCTGCATTCCATTATAAACCTGTGTTATATATTTTATCTGGTGTGTCCTTTTCTTTTAATTGTTTCACTAGCAAAGGACCCTCCTCTGTAACGGTCTCCGTTTCCGTTCCATGTTCTACTTTCTTCTGTATGCTTAATCTATCCTTGAAGTTTGTCTAAGAACTTTTGAATCCCCCTGCAGTATTAATTAAATGCACTCTAGTAAATTTCGGTACAGTAATTAAGGCATATACGTGTGTATTTTGAAGTTTCAACGAAAGAGGAGTATTTATTTCAATCAAATTAATTGAAATGAATCGACTTACTTTGTCGTATTCGTTATATTTTCCAAAATCGAAAGCACCTGCCTGACTGGCATCGCTTGGGGCGTTCATCACTTTTTCAGAATCAATCACGCTAAAAAAATAAATAGTTTTAAATGATAATAAAATTTTATAAAAAAATTATTGCTGTATTTTGCTAGAAGTATAACTGTACAGATAAAAAAATCTTTTCAAAATATTTTGATATGTATTTCAATAACGGATTATCGCTAATAATGATTTTTTTTCACGGAACCCATTGCATTTAATGATGATTCAAATTTTAAAATTTTTAATAATATTTCAACATATTTAACCGCAATAAAATTTTTTTTTTAATTTATACACTTAAGAAAAGGATTTGGAATGAATTTATTTATTAACTAAATAAGTTTAGTTATTATAATTTGGCGCAGCTTGCCAGTGTTGGCCTTTGTGCAAAAAAAATGAGCTAATCAATCATTACATTTGAAGTAATATTTTAATTTTTTTTTCTCTTGAGCATGATAGGCAAAGGCAAATAATATACGTTCTCTTATAGTTTTCAATAAATGTGTTAAAACAGGACGATTTGTAGTTTAATAAAATATTTTATTTCATTGGTAGAATTGAGAAAATATTTTAAACAAGGGGATATTGATTTTCGCAATACGATGACGTCATAATTTTTCGTTCAGTATCTACAAGAACAAACTCATCTGAAGGTGACACAACTTTAACCCTCGTCCAGCCTCAGCGCTCGGGACATTGAATTGCAGTCGCTGCAATAGATCGAGTACTGAGGTCACAGTCCTAGTAGTCATCACCGACCACGGCCCAACGCCTCCCGTAGGAGGTAAATACTATCACGGGAGGAGGGTAATTCGGCCTCTACCATTATTGTACCCACCAAGGAAACGAGAACCCGCTTACTTATCCGGAGGCTTCTCATCCGCATACTCGCGGTGGGATTGAAGCTGACATAATCTCCTGAGACCCAGTGTCCATTTAAATGGACATTTGTGTTTAATTTACATTTGGTTTTTTTCCATTGAAAGCCATTAAATCCCGCTGTCCAATGCTTTGGTTGGTGCCATGCTCTAATCTATTAATTATGTATTATTTATTATATTTGTTAATTATATTATTTGATTTATTTATTAATTAATTTAATTAATATAAATTAATAAGTTAATTATATATAGTGCTATATAATTCTATCAAAAGTATGAATCTCGCTTTTCGTGAAAATTGGTAGAAAATTTTACCTTTCGGTCTCAAGAGAATAAAAAGTTAATGTTCTGCATTTAACACCGATGCTATTTTCAGGAAATACTTTTACAAAGTCTGACGTGACGTTGGTGAGATAAATAAGGAATTAGTCTGAAGTTACTACCGCCATTATTTTCGGGAATTATTTGAAATCCATCTTTAATTGCTATATATTGTTGGAATTTCAACTTACGTGCAATTTTAGAATAATAAACTAAAATAAAAAAGAAATTATATGGACATTTAAACAGTTTTATTTAACTTGACTTTTTTCATGTTTGTAAAGATAGCATTTTTTTAAATTGACATTTCCCTCATTTTGTAATGAGCTAAAGATTTGAAATTTCATAAAATTGTGTGGCATCGATGACAGTGAACTATTTCAATGCTTCATAAATGTATTATCAGTTAATCGATTAATTTAATTAATTTTTTTTATTTCAAATTAGTGGCGAAATTTGAGGGAATGCAGATTTTAAGATTCCGGAATTACTAATATAATAGCCCAGATCTGTCTCTCGGTAACTCTCTGACGTCACCAACAATAAAACTAGCTCCATAACACTTCGAGAAGTTAAACAACATTATTTCATTGTTAGAGAACCTGAATTTCAGTAATTTTAAATTTAAAAGAGTAATTTTCGTTCTAATTTCAAATTCAATAGCTCTAAAATAGTGAAATAAAATTTTCTATCGAGTGATATAAAATTTATCTCGCTATGATCAATAGTTCCCCAGAATTTTTAAACTATATTAATCATATATTTCAAATTAATTTCAGTTTTTTAATAGAAAGTAGTAAATTACGTCAGTGGTATATCATACGCGTGATATAGTTTGGACGCCACAATGCATCTGATTATTTATTGCTACCGTGATGATGTAATTTGATAATATTTTTTCACAACGTTAAAATTTACACAAAGACATCTGAAGTACCAGCAAAATTGTTAAACAACGAAAAATACTTCACACGGAATGTTGTTCACCAGTAGGTTTTTTGAATAAAGAAATATGTAAATAATTTGTAAATAAAAAAATACCTGTCATAAATCATGTTTATTTTATTTGTTTTGAATCAATGTTAAACATTTCTCTCGCATATATATCTATTTAAACTCGTCAAATTTGACGGGAAATCTCTCGAATGAAGAGGCAATTTGCACTCGTCATACCATGGCGGGTGATTTTCTAGTCCATAAAATAATGTATTATAAATTAAAAAACTTAAATGTAGAATATAATTAAAAGTACTACTTTTCTACTTAGCACAGTATCTTTGCGTTTTTAAAAAATTGTTGTTTATAAAATTATTATATTATTATTAATTATATTATTATTTATTAATTTCGTACAAGACACTGACAATAACAAAGCAGCATTTGTTAAACTTACGTTTGCAGATCGTGGAATGCGACATCGAAGTCAATTTTATTTGCAGTCAAAGCTTGTTCTACAGCATCGACGAGATCTGGTTTTAAGTGGGTCATGACGGGAATGCCACTGTATCTGGGTTCATTCCATAGATCAACCTGAAATAAATTTAAAATTAAAAAGTGCCTTAATAGCATATTTTTTAAGCAAATACTGCTTATTATGTGAATACGTTAAATCATTCATTTTAAGGAGATAAAATCAAATAATATTTTTTGGGAGGTACAGTCAGAAGTGATTATATCTATATTAAAATTATCACGTACTTGAAAATTCAGTGGGTAGCTTTGACATTAATCTGTCAAACAATAACCTCGAAGATTTTCTCGAATATTGTATAAATAAAACTCTTGGTTTAAAACTAAATTTGGTCATTTACCCCTTCACAGTCATGCCCGTTTGCCGAATTATCGCATTTTTAGTCTTATAAAATAAAATTTAATCATTAATTAGCTTTATAATTTGACACGAAAATTACTTAGAATCCATAAACATCTCAAACATTCTATGCCTTCTTAGAAGAATGAAAACGATAACCCATTTTCAAATCAGAAGGGGTCATATTATTAGATAGCAATGAAAATGAAGTTGTTAAGGGGTTAATTTCAGTAATACGAAAAATGACTATTTTAGATGCTGTTTCTAAAATATTTCACATCAGAAATTATATTCTGTACTTTAAATATCAAAAACATCTCTGGAATAATTGCGAGTCCAAGAAATGCTCCAAGGAAAGGAAAAATCTGTTAACTGCCAACGCTTCTTTTCTTCCAAACTTCAATTCGAGCGCAGTCTTAATATAGTAAAACCTATTTAATTCCATTTTCTACAAATAAAAATCCATTATGCACTGTCTTTAGTTCAAAATGTAAAAAAATTAACATGGAGGTAGGGATGGAAAGTGCATTTTAAATTTTATTTTGCAATAAATTTGTTTTCTCCATTTCAGTCCTACATACCTAAGGGTTACGTGAATATCCATGCACATTTATCCAAACTATTCGGAAATACATTATATATAGGTATGTGACCTTTTAAGCTGAAGTAATAAAATCAGTTCCTATGTCATCACAGTCGTAGGACAAACGTAACCTTTGCATGTCATTTCGTATTTAACACTACGTTGTCATTCAGTGAGCTATGATGTTCACTGGGAGTTTTTCCTATTGCAAGATGTGCCACAGATTTCAAAATTAAAGAGCATTTATCCGGTTATACCCATAATTTACCTCCATTCTTTTAGACTGAAAACTGAAACTCCGTCCGTCGCAATATCTACTAGATACGCGTGCAGTTTGCATCTAGAGCTGTTTTTAACGCCTTAGCAATTAATATTTTTCTTGCAGAATGTCCATTTACATTTACATTAAGACCAATTATTATAGTTATAATGGGAAAATATGTCAAAACCGATGAACATATCATAAAATTGATTTAAATCCACGAGATACGTGACGAGAATTTAAGGATGAAAATGATTATCACTAACGGATGGTCAAATATTCACTTGTAGAAAAGTATTATTGATAATAACTCTATGAATCCATATTCTACAGTTTTCCTAGTAATAGGTGAAAATTTCGACATAATAAAATGCCACGTG